>JAUBNY010000114.1:565614-601852 GCA_032275445.1 Crypturellus soui | reverse complement strand
GAAGTCAAGGTAGATGACATCCACCGCTCTCCCCTCATCTATCCAGCTGGTTATCCCATCATAGAAGGCTATCAGGTCAGTCAAGCATGATTTCCCCTTGGTGAATCCATGCTGACTAGTCCTGAACACCTTCTTGTCCTTCACGTGCCTGGAGACCACGGTCAGTTTGAGCCCTTCCATCACTTTTCCTGGGGACGGAGGTGAGGCTCACTGGCCTGTAGTTGCCAGGGTCCTCCTTCTTGCCTTTTTTGAAGACTGGTGTGATATTGGCCTTCTAGTTCTCTGACACCTCCCCTGTTCTCCAGGATCTTTCAAAGATGATGGACAGTGGCTTAGCTATGACATCCACCAGCTCACGCAGCACTCTGGGGTGCATCCCTTCAAGGCCCATGGATTTGTGGGTATCGAGTTTCCTTAGGTGCTCTCTGACCCAATCTTCCTCTGTCCTGGGCAAGTCTTTCTCTTTCAAGACTTCTTCTCTTGTCTCTATCCTTTTTTCCAGATTCTGTATACCACCGTCTTCTGCTTGATCATTGCCACAAATTCCTTGCTCATCCACACAGGTCTCCTGCCCACCTCTGCCTGACTTCTTAGTCAGTGCCAAGTGACACATTATTTCCCATTGTATTTTTGACTTTTTTTTTTGTTTGGAAAAAAATCTGATGAGTTTAGAAAATATTTTGTGAAAGGTAATTAGGAATTCATAGATATGTATAGTTGGTAACAAAAATTTAATTGGTTAAATCTACTTCTTACGCAAGAGGAGAGGAAAGGAGTATCACACATTATCATATGTTTCCAGTCAAAATTAACTAGCATTGCCAGAGTTTCAGTGAAAAGAGAAAGAAACAAAAAAGAAAACTAAAACAAAACCATCAGCTGAGAACCTGTATGATTAATTATGGAGAAGAAATGCAAGGAAACTAGGCTTTGCATGAGCAATTTGCAAATTGAAGGTGAAATACATTCATTCTGTAATTAATTTCGCCACTGTAATGATGAATAGAGATAAGCTATTGGCCAAAATTCATAAAAGGTGTTGATGATGGAAGTGGAAGAGGGGTGATTATAACTACATCTTGTCCTGTATAACTGTTGTGGTTTAGATGGCCTTTATAACTTTTTACAGCTATTCTGTGCCTGGTAGAAATGTGTTGCCAGCTTCTTCCTACCCTTTTTTTTTTTTTCTGTAGCAAAAAGCATTAACAGTGACAGTGATGATCCATGCCTCATCTTATGGTTTTCACAGTTTAGTCTTAAATTTTACTTTTTTTTTCCCAACTCATTTAAATTGTGCCAGCCTTTGAAAAATTCAGGACTATGCCTTTCTTCACAGTGAAATCTAGGAAGCTGTCGCGGTAAAGTCTCCTCAAGTGCACTGTACTTTCTGCTCAACTATCTCTTGACCTACATTTGGAGAAATTTCCTGTCAAGTATTTTTCTTCATTGAAATAAATCAAGAGAATGTTTGAAAAGTTATACAATGATACTCTATTTTTCAGATGCCATGTCTTTGTTTGCATCTCTTAATTATTCTTTCTGTATATGTTGTTTATGACTGAAATGGTTATTAGAAGCTATTTCCTAGCTTCTAAGAAAAACTGTGCTAATGGTCTCCCGTAGGCCTTCATTATACCTTATAACTTCATGTTATGCTACACAGTAGCATAATTAAAAGATGTCAGACTTGAAACTCTTGAATACTCACTTTCTTTGAGATGAGACTCTAGCACAATAAATGACCCAGAGAGAGAATGAACCCAAATATCTTGGCTGCTGTTCAACTTGCAGATAAATCATAAAAGACTTTTGGCTGTTTTAGGTCTTTCCTGTTTAGGTGTTTTTGTTTTGTTTTGGTTTGGTTTGGTTTTGTTTTTTTAATGTTACTATCCTGAGGCTAAAATTTGAGCATCTTTTAGAAGGCTGCATGCAAAATTCATTTCATGCTACATTGTGACATTTCTAAAAGACAAGAGAAAACATTAAATGAATGAAGTGTGAATCACTTTTTAGAGGTTTCTATTACTATTCTTGCCATAAAGGACATATTGTGATGAAATCATGAAGGGTCAAAGCTTGAAGGTAAAATTCACTTCCTATCACTCTAAGGGCACTTCCTAAGACTCCTGGATGCGTATCTCATTAAAGAGGAAAATGCTTCTTGAAAGGTATGTATTGTATTTTATTCGGAATATCTCCTTTTATATATCAGTATATTTTTCAAATGGTAAGAAGTATCTGGAAATGACAATGTAGTAAAAAAGGAGTTTGAAAGCTGTAGTTTGACATCTATTTTTGGATTAATATCGAAATAACAATTCCTAAGCTTCAAATAGCAATGAAAAGAAAACCATCCATGTTTGTCTTATCAAAATGTCTAACAAAACACAAAAATATCTAAAAATATCTTAAAAAAAAACTTTGCTTATGCCCTGAAAGTGTACAATTCTACAGAGAAGAAATCATAGAGTTGTACATAGATGTACATACAGTGATATTAAAACATATGTTTTACTGTGTCTTATAGTATTCTTATTTTTACCTTCTCTTTTTCTAAGTAAGATATGCAAACCAACAAAGGATGAACAAGCTCTGTGTCTTAGCCTCCACTCTACTTAGGGGTAACCAAATGTAGTGGATCTATTTTTTTTTTCTAATAATTTTAACTCCTCAGATTTCATAGGCGGGTTTGCATGCCAATATTTGATCATTTTTCTTCTGGCATCACATATTATGCTGTCACCTAAACCAAATCTCCTTTCTTTTTCTCTTGAGACTGCCAACAAGGTTACTACTCTAATTAGTACGAGTAATGATTTTGGTATGTGTATATTTATGATGCAGACCTCTATCCATTTGGCAGTTATCCAAGACAATAAAGTGGCTTTATGTAAACCACTGACCAGACATTAGATGGTGGTGATTTCTCATCCTAAATACCAACTATGCTTTAGTATAAGATATCTGTATGATTATGTCCTTTATTACATATTTTGCTTATTATGTTTGGCTTCCATTTCTAAAATTAGAGTTAAAATTAGAGTTAGTGTCTATCTCATGATTTTGATTTAGAATTCAGTATTTCATTTGTACAAAAGTTATCTTTTGATAATTAACACAGTTCTTTCTTCATAAAGCTTAATGATGAAAGTCCTGCTTACAATGTAGGTGTTGATCTTTTAGCTAGACTCAGCAAAGGATACACTGAGTTCAAAATGAGATTTTCAGTGATACTTCAGCAAGAATCAGAAAGATCAGATCTCAGGGTTTGAGAAAGGGCAGCTATGTTGTTCAAATATGGATGGGAACATTCATTGACTCTAGGTAATTTGGTGTTAGAGTTGAACGCACCTCTGCAGTCCTGCTGAGAGAAGGCAGTCATTCTTCAGCAGCCTGCAGTTCTGCAACAATTTAGCATCCCACTTGAACATTAAGACCATGAACTCCAACCCAGGCTACAATCTTTTATTTTTTTTTTCCTTTTAGCCTTTCAGATTAGGAGGGAGAGGTTGTAGTGCCAAAATGTACTAGCCTAGGCAGCAGAAATTTCAGACCATATTCCCGGTACTATCACTGACTGGTTTTACCGCATTTCTTGACTGTTGTCCGTCTTGTCTCTTCTCAGACTATCTGAATATGGCTGAAGTCTCACACAATGGTGTGCTGTTGGTGTGCCCTCAAAAATGTAAGAAACTGTAAGCTCTTGAAGACAAATGAACAAAGATATGGTCATCACTGGGCAAGAGATTGTGTTAAGCAGACTAAAGTAGAATCATTTGGTGGGATAGAGATGGGAGAAGTTCTCTGAGAATCCTCATAAGGGTTAGTTTAGATCAGACCAAGAAATAATTTATAAGACAAAAGAATACTGGAGTTTAATGGAGTCAATAGTACAAAGCCTATATTCCCTCCTTTCCAGTAGAGAGAGAAAAAAAACACCTACGATCCGTTTATATAGACCCATTTGGGCTTGCTGTACGTCTAATTAAAACACAAATAATCAATTGTTACTGATAATTTTTTGCTTCCCAGGTGAATGCTTTAAGCACAAAAGTTATATTTTTTTAGTAAATAATAATGCTGTATTCGGATAAAAAACACTTTTACTAGAAGTCTGGGCTGCTTTCACAAGCTGAACATCCCATGTATGAGCTGCAATCTGCTTTTTCATTGAAAGGAAAAATACTATTTCAAAATTCTGTTCCCCTCCTCTTCCTGAGCCCTTTTCACTGTGCAGTAGGACAGATCTGGTGAGGTGCTTTAGAATCTGTCACTGATGACAAGACCATATGTGCCTCATATTGTGCTCCAAGAGATGGGCATGCCATTTTCATTTAACTGAGTAAAATGCTTTAAAAAGGCCATGATTGTACAACATCTCAATTTATCTTATGTCTGAAAATGATGCTTTTTTTTTCTTTTTTTTTTCTTCTGGATTCACCACACCCTGCCCCCGCCCCCCCGCCAAAAAAAAAATGTAAAGGCTGGTAAGTTCTGGAGTTAATGCTAATACAACTACTAAACAAACACTATTCTGCACTCTATGCTATGTAGAATACATGAGTCTTGAAATATAAACTTGAACCTGCCCTGGTTGTGATAACTCAACCTTTACTTCCTAGCATTAAGATTAATTACTGCTCATCCTTACATCCCATTCCTTACAGGTCAGTATTATATTGTGCCTTTGGTCTGTTTGAACACACTGGGTATTGATGATTCATAGGCAAGTTCTGTGTTTGTCTGTGATGACTCAAGAAAACAAATGTATAGGATAGTTTTGATTTGTATGTTAGCAGATTTTTTTATATATATACATATATATATACATATATACAGGGGGGTACAAATCTTCTACTCGATCTTATTGCTTGCTTCCACACCACCTGTTGTCAAAAGCAGACACTGAAATATCTAAAATAGTTAGAATATTCCATGAGTTATTGAGAAAGAGATTCCTTATAATTTATGTTATATTTGGTAAGATACATTAAATGTTGAATGCCATATTACATTTCTCTTCTTAAACAGCTCCACCCTCTCTAACCACTTTTATCCCTGTGTGAGTAGAGATAGCAAGTGAGAGACGGTGTAAATCTAAAGATATGTAAGTCAAGAAATGGTTAATAGAAACAGTCATAATAATTAAAAAAAAATAGTTTGCAACTATTCAACATTCCATAGGTTTCTGCTCTTGGTCAGGATTTCAATTTTCATCCAGTTACTACTCTGGACTCAGACAAAGAGATCTGTTTCAAAATAAAGGCTAAATAAAAGCATAGAGCTAGAGTGCTGTTTTTTCTTAGAAGGCATAGGTGAAGATTTAAAAGGAATAGAAGGGGCTCCTTACTACTGAGACTTCCAGACCTGTGGGTTGTAGCTGGATTTGGTACCAGCAATTCTCTCATGATCTGTTGGGAAGAATAGGAGTGTTCCTGACCCCCAACCTGATGCTTCGTCTGGCTTGTGGCCTGTTAAACCAGTCTCTTTTAGAGAGGTTTGTTGGAGTATATCCTCAGCTGTACTGCTTTATCATTGAAAGCATGTCCCATAACAGAAACAGCCTAAGAAAGAAAAGACATTTTCTTCTCACCTGTTCTAGCCTAGTAGTACAAGAGTAGTACCCTTCACGATCTGTTAAAACTGGAGAGTCACATGTGTTAATTGTATGTGAGCCTTTCAATGAACGAACAGGGAGCTTAAAAAGCCCATGAGCCTATCTGATTTCTAAAGTGACACTGATACAATCATTCAATTGTTGAACTGTAGTATTTATTTGTATACTTATTTTTTTAGCAGTGCTGTGCTTTACCATCTGTTTTTAGTTTTTATGGACTCTACAAATATCATGTGTTATTATTTAGATTGAAATGGTATGCTTAATTTGATTTTATTCTCTGAAAAAATATGACTCCTTTCAAGTATGAGCAATTGATCTAAGCCTGGTTTCGCTGTTTTTCTTGACATGTCACCATCACACTTGCCAAAAGCAAATTGATAACATAACTGGAGAAATTCAAATTAAATTTATCAACAGAGGAGAGCTTTCTCGTATATTTGTTCGTTTGTTTGCAACTGTATATACATGTGCATTCTGATTTAAATGAAATGGTATGGCAATGTATCTCTTGTTGTCTCTGCGGAAAAAGATATCTCAATAATAGCATATGATGGCAAAATTAAAACAATGCATCGAAACCAAACATCTGAATAAATCCAATACATAAAAATGTCATTTAACTATGAATGCAGAGAAATATATTAATGGTAAAACCACCCATTGTTGGAACTGTTTGTACCCTTTATCAGTTGTCTCTCTACAGAAAAGAAGAAATGGGAAGACCATACAAGAGAAATTGTGATAATTTTCATATTAATAATGTTGAGGACATTTTGAATAGTAGTGCTGTATTTGTGTAGTATGATATTTTATATCAGCTGGTAAACTTTAATAATGTTTAAGCCAATAACTGCAAAATAATAAACAGAAGGGGGTATGTGAAGTGTTGCATTTTAGTTTTGGTTCTCTCCTTCCTTTAAAATCAATTTGACTGAAATAAAATTTAGATATGTTCTCTGATATATTTATTTAAATAATATTGTGCAGCAGTATTACCTTATGCCCAAATAAGAAGATGCTTATTCTATAAAAAGTATTCAGCTTGTTTGTATTAAACAAAATTATTTCCAAAATGTGCACTCTCTGTTCATGCTGCTACAAATATGATAGGAAATTTAAGGGATATTACCAATAATTCACAGAGATTAATGTGTTTTTTCCATATTTTTTTTCACAGTCGTCGGAGAAAACATTGACAAATTTGTACACAATACAGCTATATTATTGATATCCTTCTTGGTAGTTTTTGTGCATGGTCTTTTGTATGGATTATGCTCTATTTACGCTATTTTATGGATATATTCTAGGTGACTATAAGCTATTTTGTTTTATTGCGCTAATATTTGCTTGTAGCATTGGAACATTTGTAGACTGCAATATAGGAGTAGTAGGAGAGTTGATTAATAAAAACAAAGCAGTTATAGTGGGTATCAGAAAATAACTGCAATGAAGGAAAGAATTCATTTTTCAGTTGCTGATTTTGTGGAAGGATCACTGTATGCTTATGGCTTTTAGTAGTATGCACATGTTTGGTTTAAAATGAGATGCCAGAGACTTAAAGATCTCAATTGGCATTCCTAGGTTTTTCGCTCAAGATATATCAATATAGACTTATAAAAGAATGCAGGGACACTCCAGGACAATATCAGAAATACATGCAGAAATAAGTAGTAGTGTTGTCAAGGCAGGACCTCCGGCTGATATGAAGGTTATTGAATACGTGGTTACTAAAATGTGTGGTGATGTTACTTTTAAAAGAGCGATGTTTTGGGCTGGGAACTGGTCTGCTTGAATTTTTGCTCTTACAGCATGTGTTATGAAATATTTTGCTCCTTTCCGTCTGGGAATAGTCTTTTGTTCCTAGTCCTTTCATAGCTCTTTGCCCGTTTGATATATATCTTGCTTCAGCTCACTTATTACTGCCACCTTCTTCCACTATTTATCTCTGTTGTTTCCCAACGATTTTATTTAGCCACCTTTTATGTTTTGCTCATTTTTTTTTCATGTCCTCTGCTTGTGAGTAGTCCCTTGGCAGTGGTGATGACATTTTTTTGCATGCATGTTACCTGAAACATTCATGGTGATTTAGTGAATAAATAATATAAATTTCAAATGTGGGTATTCATTGTCATTCTAAAATATCATTATTAAGATTTCAGATTATAGCATAAGAAATTAGGAAAAGTAAAATTATGTACTTTTCCTGTCACTGATATATGCTTGTGCATATACATAATGGAGTCTTGTTGCATTATTGCACTGAAGGCACATGATTAGTAGTAATTTTGTAGTAAGCATCAGTTCTGCATTAATGTCATTGTTGAATGTACAGTGTTATTTAAGGCATACTTTTCAAGTTCTGCTTTGGTATAACTATCTTACGCACTTCCAGAGTACTTAACATTATAAAAATTGAATGCTTTCCAAACATTATTTTTTTCTCAACACATTTCTCAAGTGGGAGCTGATGTTAAGTAAAGCTGACTTAGTTCACCATTTCGGAGACCGCTTGACTTCACTTCTATACCTTCTTGCTCTTAAAATAGTGCAGCATGTGCTGAAACTAAGGGCTCTGAGCATTTCTTCATTCCAGGCCTAGCTATTCAGTCAGAAGCCTATAAATATAAGCTTGAATAACAGGAAAATATCAATGAAGAACAAAATGTTTCAGGTGACATGCACAGCATCATACAAGCAGAGGCAACAAAGGATTAATTGTCATTCACTTCTAAGGGGATTTAATTTTTGTCATGTGAACTTCCATTTTCCCCTTCATTCTGCTTTGTTCACTAAATGTTTTCTGGTTTCTGCAAAATAAAATATAATCTTTTCCGGTTATCTTTCCATGACTCAGCTGGGGGCCAGTCTACCTTGTGCACTGAGGAGGTAAATACTTTGGAAAGTGTATGAAGGCAGATGAAGAGGAACAATAAGAAATATGTAATAATTAAATGGACCTCTGTGTGTATATACATTGTATATATATATTTATATTTATTTATATATATTAAAAAACTAATGTACAGGCAAAGTTAATTCTGACATTTATTAATTTTGGAATACTTGATTTCACAGTATTTTATTATTAGGTTTCTGTCTGCAGTTTTACAGAGATTAAGAATATATCAAATGGGCAGTGAAAAGGGAAAGAGGTCATTGTAGTTGGTATAATTCAGTGCTAGGATTGGAACCTTTAAAAATACTCCATTGCTCCCCATTTCTTCGGTTCATGAGATAATTCATATACTCGCAGAGTTCATGTGAACTAACATTGAGCGGAGAGCATTTCGGTAGGTTTGTCATCCATTCGATGATTGTCCTACTTAGAAATCTCAGGTCTTATTCCAATGTTTTTTGCTTTTTTGTTGTTGTTGTTGTTGTTGTTTTTCCTCTTTCTTCATTGTCTTCTACTTCATTATTCTCCTATAAATGGAGCTATGGACTTTTGGCATCTCTGTCAATATCTCCACTATCATCTAAGTAGGTATCTCATTAAGCCTATCGTATCCAGAGGATGAAGCTGCCTACCTTCAACACTGAGACAGCAAAAAACAAACCTCTATTTTTGACTCTTTATCTGGCTAGTGGACTTCTTCCTATGCTCCACCCCACTTTTCCTTGTTCACTCTGTTAATCTGAGTCCTTTTTCCTATTCTACCACAGTTTCTTACTTTTGTTTCTTTATCAGAATTTTTTATTTTTTTTTCTTCTTTGTTAGCCAATAAGAACACATCCTCTAGCTTCCATTTCCTCTGCTGCTACTGCTCTTCCTTTATCTTAAAGCTCCTTGACCTAATCTGTCCCCATTGGTAAGCTTCTCTGATTCAAAGGCCAGCTGTACCCTGTGGAGTTTCACATTCTGCCTTCAAAGCATGAAGGTTGCCTCAGTCCTGTGAGAAAATTCTAGCAGTATAATTTCTCCTCGTTCTCTGAAATCTCAGTATCATTTTGGCTGAAATGTTTTTAAATTATTTCTGCCTGAGGCAGACCATCAGCGTAGAAAATGTAATCCTAAATAATTTGTTTGGTAAATTTATAAGCAACTATAAAGGACTGTTATAATGGGAAGCATTAGGCAGTGTTAAAAATAGGCTATGATGCCACCTTGCTTTAAAGTTACTGTCATGTGTATGAGAAAGTATATGGATGAATAACTATTTTGCCTCAACTATCCATATGCTATCAGTATAAATGAGCGCCAGCTTTTAAATAGTTGACCGCACCAAGAGAAACAGCATTTAGTGACAGTGTATGACTTCTCTACGGTTAAAAATTAACTCCCAAAATTAATACAAGTTATGGGCACAAGTGTGACTTGCAGTAACTATGCTTGAATGAATCCATGCCTCTCCAGGATAAGGTTGGTTTGCTTTAGTTGAATAAAACGCTAGTGACAATACAACAAAATGCTCCACAAGAAAGAGAGTAAATGCACATTCAGTGCAGATCTCTGAAGTTCTTGTTCCTGACTAATTCCACAAAATTGCTCACCGTCTATGAATTCAGAATTTGCTATTTGCTGTAGTTCTGTTTGTGAGCACACATAAAATAAGTTTTTGTATGTATGCACTATCTGTCATTTATTTACTACTTCCTTATTATAACTTAAATAACAAAAAGAGAAACTGTTAAAAAGAATTAAAACCTTTAACTGAATTTTTATGCTAAATATTTTGATCATTACTCGAAGAGCCATCCAACTTCAAAGAGCCCAGCCATGTATATATATATATATATATATATATATTTCCATACATCTGTGACTCTTTTCATAATATTGATCTATATTACCAAACTGCAAGTGTAACACAGTGTCACATTCCTTTTGCAGGAGCTAAGCTTAGATACAATATATTTGGGTGACAGAAGCAGTGTTGGTGCAGGTAGAAAAGGCAGGTCCATGAGCTTCATCCCAGGTCGGTATGAGGAGACTTGCCCAAAAGAAGACCATTTTGTGCTTCCACTTTTGCACAAATAAAGGGATTAACTGGGAAAAAGACAGCACTGGTGTCCCAGTATTGCTGATTTCACACAGATCAATGAGAGCTGTGCATGTGTCTTTTCGTAGTATAATATCAAATGCTGGCAATGATAAAGAAGCTTGACCTATAGTCTGCACTCTCTTCCTTTCCTGTAAAAAGATGGAGAATTAAGTTCTTCGGAAAGCAGAAGGACATGTGGTGATTCTAATTTTTATATTAATACTGATATTTTTATATACTGATAATCTTTTATATACTGATAATTGTTATATTGATGGGAAAGGAAGAAAGAAAGCAATGGAAAATCTTTAAAGAAGTGTCAAGGATTGCATTGTATATATTAATATGCCCAAGTGTCAAAGCCAATGAATTTGTCTTTCCTTTAAAGATTAAAAATCTATCAAAGAAGAGATATGAGTTTGTCACAAACAAAACACCTTATAGGCTGTGAGGAAGAATTTTTTTTCCCTTCTAGTGTTTTGGTGTTTTGCTTCTTTCTTTTTTCCCCCGCTCCCTAGGTGATGTGTTCACATGTTAGTATGCCATGTTATTTAGACTCTGACTTCTTCATCTTCCAGAAAGTTGTGTTTAGGTGGTGTGTCATTTCTATTCCCACTGATGGTTGCAGGTCTGGAGAAATGATAGAGCTTGCTTACATGATGAAATGAGACAAGGAAAGACCACTTTATTATTTTATTTCATTGTCTTCAGACTGCTATTTAAAGCTGGAGAAAAAGCAAAATTGTTAACACTGAGTGGCCTAACAATATGGATCTGTGACCTACTTTTATATTTTTTTTCTAATAATTAAATAGCTTTCATTTTTTACTTCGTCATTTACAAATATGATATTTTTCAGCTCCTTTTTATGGGATTTTGAGATTTTTTTTTATTTTAACAACCAGAGAAAGTCTTTTATGACTTTTTTTGGATAGAGCAATACTGACATCCATTGGTTTAATCTTATGTGACTACTTCTTAAATCTCTCCTAAAAAATGTACACATAACTCTGTACAGTATCACACTGAAAGGATTGGACTTGATATGATCCAAGGAGGATTGTGCTGAGTCCAATTACCTCTATTAGAAACATGAACCAGCATGGATTACTTTAGTGAAAAGGACCGCATCTGCAAAACATGAAGCCAAATAACAGAGTCTGGAAGAATAAAATAAACACAGACATTGCAAATATCAACTAATGGGGTGTTAGTAGTGACATTGACTTTTTTTCAGATAATCTCTGGAAATGTAAATATACCATATTATCAGAGCCTGCTTTGTTTTACGTTAATTATTAAATCAGTGAAGAAGGAGGGGGAAAGTATTTCTAATTGAATAAAGACTTCAATGAGAGAGAGAGAGAGAAAAAAAAAAAAAACTATTGTTTGGTTGCAACCAAGCCCTCTGAGATTATAATTTACTTTGGCACCATGATAATTCCATTCACTAATGTATTTATTAATATTTGGTTGCTTCGCACAACACCGCCACAAACATCACCAGTGCTGCAGAAAAGTGGTGATATTTAATCAAGAGAAGGAGGAAAAAAAAAGGGGGCGGGGGGTGTTACAAAAAGTAGTGGGGATTTATTCCCGCGAGCAAGTGGCTAAGCAGATTAGTCTGATTACCTCTGACTTCAAAAACTGGGAGCCGTTCTGCCAGTGCAGGGAGGGCAACGGGCTCAAAAAAAAAAAAAAAAAAAAAAAAAAAAAAAAGGACGAGAGAGAGAGAAAAAAAAAACACAAAAAAAATAAAGGGGAAGGGAGAATCTGAACGCTCGCTGCGCCCTCCCATCTCATTCACTTGCAAATCGCGGCGCGCTCCGCGGAGCCGCCGCGTCCCCAGCTCGCCCGTGGCCACCACGGTGTGAGCCGCGCTCCTGCCGCGAGCGCGTCCCCGCGTGGGGCGGGTGTGCGAGATGCGGCTGCGGCTGCGGCTGCTGTGGGTCTGCCCCCGCGGCCCCCTCCCCTGAGCAGGAGCTCCGGATGAGCGGCGGTCGGGGAGGGAGGAGAGCGAGCTCCCCCCCTGGCTTTGCATCCCCGCCGTCCAGAGTTAAGTGATGCTGGGAGGGAACAGCCTGACTTAGATCCAAGTAGGAGCTGTCTTAGGGAACAGCGGCGGAAAGCAAGCCAGCGAGCGAAATAAATAAATAAATAAAAGACGGGCGTTAGTGGCTGATTTTTCAGCTGTGGCTGGGGTGGACTACTTCACTTTCGCAGAAGCAGAATAAAAGGTAGGAGGCTTTCTCATCTGTGTTTCCTTAAGCTCTTTTTTCTTTCTTTTTTTTTCTTCTTTTTTTTTTAATTACTATTTTTTGAGTACTGAGCGTTTGAGCATGATATTTAGTGTAATGCACAAAATTGTTCCACTGTAGATAACTTTTATACATTTTATAAACAAGTAAACGTGCTTTGGTAACAAGAGGAGTGACGTGAAACAATTGTCACGTATTCTCTTCTCAAAGTAAACTGATATATTATGTATTTCAGATTGAAATAGTATGTATTTTAGAAACGTCCCCCCCTTCCCTGCTGCCAAAAAGCAACCTATCTTTTGCGCAGCAGTTTCAATCTCTGTTTGACTACTGCAAATTTGGTGGGAAGGGGAACAATACTGTTTGAATTGATAAAAAGCCCAGTGTTCCACAGTGTAACTGTTACCAGCATAGCATGAAGCACACACATATAGCTGCCCCCCTCTCTGTATGCCTCTGTGAGTCTCTTACAGTTTTCACTGATACTGGTATTGCCCTGAATTGAATTTCAGAATGATTATGTGCACTTAGAGCAAATGCACCTTGAAAAAGAAATCTCTGCAGAGGGAATCGGAATTAGGGTGAATGCAGGCAGTATTTCAAATATCTATATAGAGCTATATACATACAAGGGAGGGAGCGGGGTATATTGTAAGGCTTGACATTTCAGGGAGTGAGAGGCAGAGAAAAGGGAGGGAGAAAAAAAAAATTAACCAGTACCTGTATGAGCATTTATTGCCACTGCTGCAATAAAATCCATACTTGATGTGGTGTTAAATTAATGCAGCACAATACAAATCTAAATCTGTGTTCCCCACTACTATTGATGGCATTGTCAGGTGCATTAGAAATTTGCAATCGGCTAATACTGTGCATGATACCAGTTGCAGCCAGAAAAATCTAACAGTCCTTCTGCTTAAGAGAATGCATCTGCACGTGCAATCAGTGACAAATAGCAACCAGCATTTTAAAACTGACCTATCATCTGTTTTGCTTCCACACAAATGGAGCTGTTTCCTATAATCTTCATCTTTCATTTCAGTAAAAGCCTCTGTATTACCCCAACTGCACATCCACTGCTTCTAAGGTATTTTTAGAGTGACTTGCAGCATATATGTGTGTGTGTCTGTGTGTGTACATATATGAGTGTGTGCTCTGTGAGGGAGCAGGTCTGTAAAGAAGTACATGTCTTTTTTTCATACTGTTGGGCTTTATATTTACATGGAGATATTACTGGCGAGGGAAAGCAGGGGTGGGAGACTGAAATGTGCTTCTGAGTCTCTAAATTCCTTTTTCAATGTACTACTTACTAGAAATATTTCGAGTCTGGTGCAAACATTTTTGAGATTTTCCAGTCACTCAAACTTTTGTATTAATCAAGTCTTTTTTGAATGTAGTATTAGGCTGTGCTATTTTAAAGGAGAAGATGGAAGAAAGAACTTGGGGAACTAGGAAAGAGAAGCTATATTTTTTCCTAGAGTTGAAATAAACAGCTTTCTAGATTCAATACAGGCTTCTGTAAGGACAGAAATACTTTCTGGATCATAAGCTTATGGTCTAGTTTGTGCCTGGGGATCTTCTCAGATTTCTTTATACTTTGGTAAATAAAAATATGAGTGAAAGGTCATTTCTGTAGTAAGTTTCCGTTAATTTTAGTCTTTGCTTTATGTCCAAGTTTCCTCTGTGTGGTGTCAAGATGATCTTGTACCCTTAAAATAGGAACTTCATAACGTTTGAGGAGTGTGGATTATAATCTTTAAACTTGATGCTTCTGATTTGATTTTTGTTACTATAGGTAGCATTGGAAAATGCAACTTGTTTGCTTGCTTTGCCTTTGGTTTATATTTTATAATGTTTGTGATTTTGCAACTGTCCATAGCAAAAAGAAAATATTGAAATATATCTTTAAGGAACATATTAGACTACATGTCAGAACTTGCATATTCCATGAAAGGGTACTGTTGATTTTTCATTATAGTAAATAAGAATGTAGATATAATAAAACTTCAGATTTTCATGCTCTCAGCAGACAAAGGGTCTGTGAGGAAACTGATGAAATACTCAAATGCATTCATAGAAGATGCTGTGGGTAGATGCAGCTGAAAAGTAAATGCATAAAAAAGTCATACATCACTGAAAGCCATCCCATCTCTTCATTAATTATGTAATGGATATTCTTGATATATGTATGTATATAAGCACATGAGTATACAAAATTAAGCTAAGTTTTGCCATAGTCGTAGTCATTCCTCGTTCAATAACTCAGTGTAAAAGGCAGAAAATGTTACTTTGAAAATAACTACTCATTCTCAGAAAGTAATTTCCTGTTCTCAACATGATTTCCCAAGGAAACAAATAACCGAGATGCCTGTCTGGGTAATTCTGTACAAATGACTTAGTTTCTGTGTCTGGTAACCAGATTTACGACTGGTGGCAAATAATGTGCTATCTTCTAATAATTTCTAATTTCATACCTTACTATGCCACTAGGTTGCAGCATTAGCGCAAAGGGTCAAATTAAGATTGAAATATTGCTGAATAACAGCAGTGAGGATGAGTTTTCTGACTGTTATCATAATGTTATTTTTAGTTCATTTGTTGTTATTACTTGAAACCAACTTTTTAAACACTGAAGTATCTTATGGACTTCTCATTATGTTCTTGTTCATGGATCTGAAGAATGTATGGTACAGTCCTTTGATACTATGTGGCGGACAGAGACGGAAGCAAAGGATTGAGTACTTGGGCAAGTAAGTACACAGAGAATATCCTTATGTTAGGACACCCTTGGCATTTTATGAATGCCTTCAGTGAAAAAATAGAAAAACTGAAATTCAGAAATAATCCAATAAGACTTTTTTTTTTTTTTACAGACAGTTTAAGTATATCAAGTAAAACATTATGAAGGCTGATTTCATAGGTTTTTTTCATGTACGTAAGAGTGCTATGGATAGTATATTTTAAAATTTCATGAAATAGTATGCAGCTGTCAACAAAAGCTCAAGATATAGGCTCAAGATATGGTTCACTGAAGCTTTAGTTGACTCTACCTTATAAAACACATATTTCATTCTGCACTCTCAAACATAGTAATGTGAACACATGCTTCTGGACTAAATGCTTTTCCTATAATGTCCAACTTCTGGCAAATCTTGAAGGAAAATCAAGGGGTATTCTGAATTCTGTCTTCAAATAAATAAATGCTCCCCAAATCTCTTCAGGGCAAGAGGAACTCCTGTGTTGCTTTTCCCTCTCTAGATTTACACCTCTTCAACTTTGAGCCTTTGACTTGATGACTTTCTTAACTTGCCTACCTCTGCTGCTCAGAACATTTACAAAAGAGCAATAGAAACTAATCCTCATCTCTGGGGAGCCATGTGTGTTACAGACACCAGGCAGAATTACAACACCCACATAAAATCAACCGGACTCAGCTACTGTTTTCCTTTATTCTGTTTTCACTTGGTGGCAAGCCAGAACACCACCCAACCAAAGAGCTACTGAGCTTACATGTTCTATTGGCTGACTTACTGGTCTAATTTTTAGCATGTGGAGGATTTGCCAAAAATCTTGGGGCTTGATAAAACATGTCTTTTTACAAGCAGTCTCCCTGATAATTAAACATCAGAGCCAAGTGCCTCAACTGTGATGTGTATATGTGTTTATGCAAGGGAGCAGGAAAGTGGGGAGAATCTGTGTCTTGCACAGGGACTACATTATAGCATACACAATACTGTACAAATTATTTCTTAGCTTTCATTAGCTTTTCATCACTTTGCTTTTTCCTGCTTTTCTAGATCCTGACAATGTTTCTTGCCTCCAAAACTTCTATGAAATTCATTGATAATAAAGCGTGTGCAGCAGGAGGCATAAAGCACTAGAGGTATCTCAGAAGTACTTTCCAGCTTGTGCTGTCACTGGGCATCTGATCCAGAATATGCTTACCAACTCAAGTCTTCTAGCTGGAAGTATGCAGTGCTATGTCTGAACCAGCAGCCTGCATCAGGGGAATACGAAGACTTAGGAAGTTAACTGCAGATACTGCAAAGCAACATGGCAGGTGTCTTTTCTAATGTTGCTCTCATATGAGTATTAATTTTTAATTTATTCTTCACACAATGGTTTTCTGTTTTCAGTGTTGTTACAGCATCTCTTACCAATAACTCAGAATAAACTCTGAATCATGTTTCAAGTGGGAGGAAAGTGTGTAAAGAAGAAAGCATGTGCATGTGTGGTTATATAGAAAATATGCAGTGGAAATAGGTATTTACAGAACTTCATTGCTCTAGAGCTAAAACTGCTCTGTGTTTTACAATAGAAATCTCCTTCTGAAATATTTTCTCTGGAGAAATTATATATTATGTTACATACATACGTATATATGTGTCTGTATGTATGTTTATATACGTATATAGATACATTAAAAATGTTTATCTTATGGTTTTTTTCCTAGTATTCCATCATCTGCCACATTACAGATTGGGTTTATTGTATTATCCTATCTCAGTGTTTTGCATTACAGCCTAAAGGACATGACATACCATCACTTAGCCTGATCAGATCATGCTCTTTAAATTGAATGCAATCCTCATGAACACTACAATGCTACAATATCCAGATTTTTAAGGCATAAAAGATAGATAGCAATGCAATTTACAGCCTGTGAGCAAGGTTTGAAATTGTTATCCTGTGCTTGCAACAACCACACTCCACTAACTTGGACCAAATTTACATCTGTTTGAGGAACAATTATCCTGTTAGTTGTTATACTAATTAATTGTCTTAAATCTCATGTATTGTGTCATTGGTTTAGCAACAGTCCACGAGGTAAATGCAAAACTGACTTTTACTCTTCTGAAATCAAGGGAGTTCTGGACATAGATTTTTCTCTTATATATCGCATGTCTTTTATTAAAGACTAAATGTAATGTATATAGATTTTTTTTTTAAATGAGGGTGAGAGAAGAGATAGGGGCAAAAAGTGCCTGCAGTCATTTGGATATATATTCAGGCCAGAAGAAGGATGATTAGTATTCTTCCAAGCATCCCAAGCAAATTATCCCTTAAAAGCGTGAATTCCTTTCCGTTACAAGTGGCCACCTGCCATTTGCCTCATGCCTGTTGTAGAGAGAGTGGAGCTGGGCCTGCAAATTAGGCAGTGCCTCAGCTGCAGGGCACAGATCCTTGGTGCTGTGTTATCCTTCTGCTCGTACCAGCCCTGATGGGTGCAAGAGGGTAGCGGTGTCCAGGCCAGACTTTCCTGGGCCCACAGGGCTCCTTGGGCTCCTGCCCTGGCTCCAGGCTCCTAAAGAATGACTCTGGCACCCTGCTGAGGTGGGGACCTCGGATGTGGAGGTTTCTCTGAGCCTCTGTCCCCATAGTATAAGGGGTGCAACATGTTGCTTTTTCTTATTGTGGTTCTCATTCACATAATTTTTATATTTTAAAACTATATTGCCTGTCACTAGGACTTCAAAAAGCCAATAGGTGCATATGATCATGAGGGACATATTGACTTCAATTACAAATTTGTATTGTGTATTATTTCTACCAATTCCTGTGTCTTAGGGGAAGAGTTGTCATCTGTTCTCCCTTATCTATCTACTCCTTGGGCAAAGAGGGGAAAAATAGGTGCCTAACTTTCTTTTAGATGTTGGCTGAAGTTTGTGGACAATGTTACTACCCTTAATTTGAAATCAAGAGTGACTTCCTTAAATCCTCAGGCTATTTTCTTTGTCTTTTTAATACATGTGCTTAGAATCATGCATTTGTGTTTGATTCTTCACTAAAGAAATATCAGTCTAAATGCACCTGGAAGAGTGCATACCTAAAAGTTTCTATTTGGATTCATTTGTGTTTCACGGTACACAAGATTCTTTGAAGAGCTATAGTTCTAGATTATTAATGTGCCATGAGTAAAATTCAGAGTTTCTAAGTGCTCATATTCACCAGAGGTGTACATGTGCTAATTAAGTGAATAAGATTCTATTCTTAAAATAACATTTTCCTAAATGTTGAGGCTACTCAGAAGGTGACCTAGATTTTTGGTATCATTTTATCAGTTGATAGGAATAGGACAAAAAAAAAAGAAAGAAAGAAGAAGGAAAAAAAAGCAACCACAACAACAATGAAAATACCCAAATATGTTGAACTGAAGCAGTAACATGAAAATATTTCAGCTCTTATTTTCTTTCTACTTATAAGAATTTAATGTGACCTTTACAAAATGTTTATTTAATACTATAGATGATAGTTTCATCATCAATAAAGTTGCATTCTAAATTTTGGTATTTTATTTTGTACATGGAGGTCTTGCACATGCCAGTGCTTTTGCTGTTGCTTCATTGTTTCATTATTATTTTGATCGTGCAAAGTAAGCTATGTAGAGCTGACAGCCTCTCTCATGAGCTAGATTGGTTAGCTAGTTAGGCTTTGATTTTCTAAGAGATGAGTCTCTCTTAGAAATTATAGAAATATTATATGTATTATAGAAATAATCTCATTATATTTTTGGTGAGTAAAAATCAAAATAATTCAGGAATCCATAATGTGAATAAAAAAGGTCATCAGGTCTGAGCTCTTCTAAACTGGATACTAAAAGTCTGTGGCAAATGAGATGACATTTATTCAAGTTTTGAAATTCAAAATTTTTTAAAAAACAACAGTATAATTTCATTTTGTTACATGCAGGAGTGTAAATCACGCTCGTTATTCTAGTTTAGAACAAAAATTGTAAGAAATCATTAGCAATACATGTTTTTATGTTTTCAGCTCTAGCAACATCATCGTCACTGCAGCTAAACGCAAATGCTATTGCTCAAAGTAGTTCAGTCTGCAAAATCACAGAAGCTGGATAATAGACCCTTGCACGGATGCAGTAGCTCCTTCTTATTAAAATTTGGATTATAAACATTCAGGAGAGAAAGCATCTACTTTTGCCTTCCCCCTTAGCTGTGGCCATCATGACTCAGTCTATACATGCCTGTGTCCATAAGGTGCTCAGCCTCTTGGAAGGGACAGGAAAGACAGTGCTAAGGAGGCAAAGGCTGGGGGCAGCAGTCCCACTGCTGCCAACTGCACTATTCTAGCTCAGTCTTTGGAAAAACTCCCATACTGTCCTGTTTTGCAGGGATGCATGATCCTAGGGGGGAATTAGCACTGTAAATAGTTCCTTCTTCCTCTACATCTGCTGGTATAAGTCCATTTCTAGTTCTAGCATATCAAAACTTCTTTCATAAGCAGGAGAGGGGCAAGAGTTAAATCATGCTACATTTGGGTTATATTGGATTTCTGAATTGGTTTAAATTAAAACTGTATTTTATTATCAATTTCCAGTAGATTAAAATAGCACTGTTGTTTACCAGAACAATAAGATGGAAAAAATAAAGTGCCATAGTGGCATGATGTTTGCAAGGAGAAAAACATTACTGTTTTAAAGAATTAAATTAAAGTCTCTTTAAATAAACAGCATTCATATCAATGATTCTAATGTGTAGTCAGGTGCTGAATTTTCAAGGGTAATGCACTAGCATTTTGAAGTTAACAATCGAGCTCAAGTTAACCATTTTCCAGAAAAAAAAAAAATGTTCAAAGGTAATTTAATGGTTTTCTATAGAATTAGAAGATAATCAAAATATCACTGATGTAAAGAGAAAAAACATCTTTTATAATGCAAACTTCCATCAGGGTCTTTTCTCTTTAAAGCAAGCTATTATAATGACTTAAAGAATTTGCTGATGAATTAACAGTTTTGTGTTGTGAGATGTTTTGCTTCTTTCTGGCTGAAGGTTGTGAACATTTTTATCATACTATTTTATTTTTTAGTGTTTAGATATGTGAAATGTATTATATGAAATAATTGCCAGTGAAGTAATTAGAATTTGAACCCCTTCCTTTATTATTATTATTGCACTCTCAACAACTCCTATTATCTAATACTTCTTTTGTGAAGGATGATATTTTGTTGTGTGCGTAGGAAGATGTTCATGATCAGTGAGGTCTTTTACATGCTAGAAATATTTTTTCTTCCATTTCTTATTGTAACATATAGCTTTTCAAGGATTTGAATAAATTTTGAAATTTTTTGATAAAATTTTCTCCGTATTAATAATCCTATGACAAGTTTCAGCACTTAAGCAGTTAGACAAAGTAAGCAGTATGATGTCAATTTACCTACTGAATGGAAAATCTAATGCTACTAACTTTCCTTGTGCAACTCCCCTAAAAGTTTGTTCCATTTCTTTAGATGGAAACACTAAGAAAACAGACATTTTTAATCTTTTGGTGCCATCTTGTGGTAAGAGAATAGTTATAAGAAAACACAGGATACTCTCTTCTACAGTTTCTGTGCCTACCAACAATATATCTTGCTTTAGCGATAGCTGTGTATGTATTTTTTTATAATAACTATAAACTATTGAATCAAGTCATTCACAGGACAAAGCCTTTTTTTTTACATTTTGAAGTACATTACTATAAATATTGATTAGAGAAATTTCACAAAAAATGCCTATAATTACCACATAGAAATAGATTTTGATTCTGTAATGCATAAGATCTCTGTGGAATACTTAAATACTTAACTAGTTCAAGGCAATAGTCAATAGATTGTTACTGTCTTTGTGCATTTGATCTCTGTAGAATACTTTAACACTTAACTAGCTCAAGGCAATATTCACTTTTCACTTTAGTGCACTGTAATGTTTAGCAGAAAGCTTAGGCCTGGGCTTTAAAAAGGCTTGATTTTTTTCATTTTCCTTTCTGGTTTTGGCTTGGAGCAGTTCAAATTAGCCTGTGCATCTTCCTTTCTCCCTCACCCCCTTCCCCATTTTGCCTTCCACTCCTTTCCTCCCCCTCGCCAAAAAAAAGTAGCACAGTCAAGTTTTCATCTCATTTATTTTCCTGTTATTTTTATTCAGATTCGGTAAGATCAATATTTTGAGTTTGTGCTAAATGAATGCTAGTTTAATACCTGGGTATTTGAAGCTAATGCCTGTTGATGTCTGCAATCAGTACAGATCATATTCTCACTCAATCTCCTAAAGGGTTTTCTGTGTGGTAGTCCATATTTGTTTACTTACTTATCTCTGACTTCCAGTCATGCTGAAAGTCTCTAGATGCAAAAAGATTACCTCTTGTCAGCGACTGGAAAGAAAATCAAGATGTCAGTCTTTTACTAAAGGTGGTTATTCATATACTTTCTAAATAAAACTATTCTTTTTTTTTTTTCTGGAATACATATCCTTGTCCACATAACATCTGAAAATCTCGTAATCATTGAATACTTCTTTCTGATCATAGCTTTATGAGTCACTTTAATACCCATTTTTCCTACAGGGAGCCTGAGAACAAAGAAAGATTATAAATGCTCATATGTAAGGGCTAGAAAGTGGTCTTTGAAATATTGAATTTTAGTCCAGTCCTATGGCCACAAAATCCCAGAATTTTTGCAAGTACTTTTTTGTTGTACTTTTTCTATCTTTTCCTCTAAGACTTAGTTGTCCAAATTGGTCTACTTGAGAAAGTATGTCCTATCAATCAAAGTGAATATCAAATGAGAACACTTTTCAAGCTATGATCTTTGAAACAAAAGTTGTATCCCAAAAGGATATTCTTGCCATGGAAGGAACTTCCGTCATTTTCTGTATGCATGGACAACATTGTCTGTCTGTTTATAATATACATCCTTTCTAAACTTATATGAAAAAATAAAATATGATAGGTGTGTTAGTGTAAGGTTAGCTGTAATAGATAGAAATTAAACTTCTATTGCACACTAGTTAGAAATGAGAAAAGAGCCATAGCATTCATGCAGTGAGCTATAGGATTTTGACAGTCTTGCTCATATCTGTGGTGATTTGTAAGTTATAATTTTTCTTCCTCATGTCAGTAAATTTCTCCTGACAATTAGTACACTTGATTTTTTTTTTCTCTTTTTTTTATAGTTTATTTTATGTCCAAATTTCAGTAGCAGATGAAACAACTACATAAAGAGTTACAATTGTTCATCTAGTCAACTCACATGCTGCGAATTCCCCTAAAATGAAGACAAACTGAAGCCCGAGTCATAGTCTCTTGATAGAAAAGTGTGCCACCTGTAGCTGTATACTAAATAATATTTGTATATCAATACTGTTGTGGCACTATGACATATGTAATATGCCTATAATGTTTACACTGAAATCCAAAATATTGTCTATACTTTAGGTGCTTCATGATATCTATATAAAAACATATCATGAGAATTTCCATATCAACCTATTTTTCCTTACTAGGCCTAATAGAGACAATTTCTATAATTACGATTTTAGGCCTAGTGGAGGTGTATACATTTATTTGGTTTGGAAATACATATTCAGTATTGATTCGCTAACAAGTTAGGGTTCTTTTTTTTTTTGTCATTTCAACGTGACTTGTGATTGGTCTGTAAGAGTGAAATCTTGAAATGTTCCCCAGAGAATTCTTTATCAAAGTGCATCTTCCTAGCATCTTGTTCTGGATGAATAATTTTAATTTGTGTGCATGTAGGGTGGTAATTTTCTTGTTACATTTCCTGCAAACTGAGTGCAGAATATATTAAAGAATATTCAAGAGGGAGAAGGTGCAATTGTGTTATGTATGTTAAGTTGTATTTGGTTTTGTGTTTTAATATGTCTAATTATAAAAACCGCAGGTGAGAAAAAGTGACATGCTTCACCTAAGAAGCAGAGCAAGACAGGCAGCAAATCAAGCACAGATATAGAAAGACTATGATGTGGTGTGTCATAAGCTATTAAAGAGAAGGTCCACAGTAAAAAGCAGTTGTGATTATGCAGTGCAAAAAGCAGCAGGATAACAAGCCAAACGCAGTGATGCAGGAACAGACAAGGAGTTTCCTGGTTTGCTCTGCATGCATAGCTGGAGTGCTTCAGGAAGTCCTGTGTTTAAATGTATTCTTATCCACCTAAAAGAGTTTCGAAATTGGAAAAAAAGATGCGGTCAAGGTTGCCTCTCATTTCATGTGAAAATGCACTGTACCAGCCTACGAAAAGGATAGAAGAATCAATGCCTTGGCCAGGAATATGAACAGAAATGAAGCTGATGTGAGATTATATATGGGAGAATTTACAGATAGTAATAAGTAAGTGGATAAGAGGAGGCAAAATAAATATAATGGAGAATGTACGTAGGTAGGCAAGGGTCTTAGAAAGATGAATAATCCAAAATATCAATGTCTCCCCTAAAGTTAGTAGGAGAATAAGAAAGAGTCTATTAAAATGATTATTCCATTAGTGGACCTCATAGAGGCAAAATGGGAACAGAAAAAGTGAATGATACTGTGAAGTACCACCATGGAGGTACGCATAGAGGTACACTATGCTTTTCTAAGCATTTCTAATGCTTTTTTTGTTTGTTTCTTTTTGTTTTTTTTTTTCTGAAAATAGGTGCACTTTATATAGACAGAACCACCTTCATGCCTCTTTTTGTATTTATGAACAGTGTTTGTGCAAAGAAAACTGAAAACAGTATTGCTTCCCAGTATTACTTTTATTACTTAAAAATCACTTTCAGTTTAATCTGCCTATTACTGTTTTAAAATCTGTTTTTGAAATAAATGGGCTTATTAGAATCTCTTAATATCTGTTGCTAAATCACTCCCATGTCCTTTCTGTTTATTGCACCTGTAGAATAGTAAATATTTCACTTAAAATCCCAATATACTCCTTTAGTTAGAATTTTAGCTAAATAAGCAGATTTTGATGCTGGCAACCATTAGATCTTGTATATAAAGAAGAGATGGAAGAGTGTCACAGATGGTGCGTAGAGGATCAAAGGGAAGAAATGTTTTTTAAAACTGTTTCTGGGGCAGTTTGAGATCAGATTGATTGCTGAGCTGTGCAACTTGTATAGTTAGTGTGCTCTTCTCCCACTTGTCAGTGTTATTTATGCCTAGCATGACTACCAGCGAGGCGAAGCAACATGCACCTAGGCTGTGACAGAAGGAAGGGAGAATTCATCATGCTGTATACCCACAGTAATGTTATCTATCGGCCACCTTTCAGGGCCCAGAGGAATCCTAAACAAGATGTAAAGGTCACGGAGGCGCAGGATCCCAACAGCCAGCAGTGCCGTTCCAACACACAGGACACGCATGCAGTGTCCTTCGTTCGCACTCTGAATGAGTTGTTGCTATGACTTTGCCCTTTGGAGATTACAGTATTTAGGGCAAACCAGGAAAGGGCTATTTAAAGTGAAAGGAGAAGCATTAAAATAAGAGCAGAGCTGCTGATGTTTCTGGTTATTTTGCTTACTTTGGGCATTAGGTTAAAAGAGCTTTCCTTTCCCGGAGTGAACTTGGCTGTTTTCTCACCAAGATGAACAGAGAAGCCATTGTCTTTATTACCCGCAAATGAAGCACTTGTTTCCTTTACTGCTCTTATTGTTTTTTACAGGGTAGAAGAGCTTTAAGCTGTCTTTGCAGTACCACTGACACAAAAATTAAAATTGCATGTTATTTGATTAATGTACTGGATTCTATCTGCCTCAGAAAGAAAACTGTTTTTTCCCACAATGGCTCTGTATCCACATCCTTTGATGTAGAACAAATTGTGAAATACTTACATGGAGATAGCTGTCATTTTCCAGCTTTGCAAAGAGAATTCAGGATGATGTTTAAAATAAAGGACAAAAGAAATTGCAGTCCTTTAAAAATAGGAAAAAGAAAGAAAGGTCAATCTGACTTTAGCACATTTAAAAATATTTATTTCCCTAATTTAAAAATAATTTTGCAATAACTTCACATTATCTTGTGCAGGGAAGAAAAACTATCAGAGAAACTGAAATCTTCTGTCTCTAGAAATGTCTCTCTCCCACAGCATTTGCTTAAGTTCTTTTCAGCCCAAGGTGGGAGGATTTTTCCATGATATCCCAGTAGTCCTACAGCATTTTTAGACCAAGCTGCAGTATTTTCCACCTCTTCAAAGTGAAAAAGCTTAGCATAGCTGATTTATACAAAAAAGGAATTATAACAGAAAATTACCAGCGCCAGTACACTGTCCTCACTAGCGACGATACTCCTCTCTTAATGAGAGAAACTCTTCCTGGGTTTTGCTCTTTGAGAAGACCATACCTATACTATTCTTAGTTGCTTTTTATTCAAAAAAAATGAAGATGGTAATAAAAATAATAATCTGAAGTGATTATGGTATATTATGCAGCCTCTTTCTGTGTGTTTCAGTCCCCCTCTGCAAGACATTTTTGTTAAGAGCAGCAGCCAAGTGCTCTCATCCATTAGGCCCTGCCTAAAGTCCCCTTGCTCACACATAAGGGCTGCATGAGCTGGGAGGAGATGTAGATCTGGGCAGCATCGCTAAAGCTCCTCATAGCCAGCAAATTTCTGGAGTCCTCTCCCTAACTAGTGGCAAAAAGGAGCAGTGGTCCCGGGGAGGAGTAAGGACCAGCTTGTAGCACATTGCAGTCCTACTGAACTACTGATGTTGGTGGGTTGTATGACCCATTGCAGAGCATTTAAATATAGAATTGCATAGTGGTATGGGTGATCAGACTTTGTCCTGAAAGGGAAGCTGTAAAACTAGAACCTGCTTTGGATTGACCATTATGGCTTAATAAGTGCTTAATTGCACTCATACGATAGCATTGTATGAAAGAGATTTTTTTTTTGCATTCAAAGCAACATACAGAAATGCATACTGAACAAAATATCCTATGTTATACTATAGTACTGTTAGTCAAACACTGCCAAATATTTTATAATAGTTTATATAAATCTTGAAAAGAAAGATTATGACATATTAAACCATAGGTAAAATCAAACCACAGTCTTTCATTTCTGTAGCTTTTGTAAACACATTTTACTCCTGAGATTTTGGTCTTTGCCATGTTATGATCTATGTGTTTCTGTTCATAAGCTTTCCAAAATACTAGCATTTTTTTGCAATTTTTCATGCATTATCATGTTGCTCAAAACTTGATCACCTACCTTCTTTTATCTTTGTGCTTGCAGTTGATGGTATTTTTGTATTCCTTTTATGTGCCATTTTCTTTGTTTAGGATGTAATTCTTATGTTCTTTGCTTCTCATTCTGTACTTATTGAAGCCCATAGGTATTTGAGTTTGAACTGTATGAAAGAAAATGCCAAAATAGAAATTTAATACTGTGAAATTGCAGTTTTTGTAAACAAGCCTGGCATTCATTGTGAGAGGCTAATGGGAGGCCGAAGTCCTCTGTGAGAGATCTTTTGATGTAGCTGAGCCAGAGAATGTTTCTAGATTTTAGTTACCAGAAATATATTGCACGTAAGGGAACAGGCTGTAGCATTACATGCAGATTGCCTCTGTGAATGTGGCTCACCTCTATGACACGTTATCCTGTTTGTTTTAAAGGAAATCTATGAATTTTCTTTGGGAGTATAAAACTGCTGTACCACCGGATAGCTATATAGAGTTGTACCTGCTTTTCCCAGTCTATATGATTGGGATGAGTAAAGACTTGTTAAATTTTAATATTCCTTATTTGTGTAAGAGTACACTCAAGAAACATGCCAGGTACCTAGCAGTCTGAAATGCTAGCAAAGAGACATAAAAAAGTTGTCCAGGCATAAAAGCACTCATACAATAAGTCTTGTTACATCTGTCACTGAGGACAGGCATAGTTCTTCAGACTCTCCCCAGATTTCAGCACTCATCTCCAGAAATCTCTTGCATACTCTTTGATATTTCGGATGCCCTTAAAATATGTTTTTTTTTCTCTTGTATCTCTTCTTTTTCATATTCCTTGATATGCTTTAGAGCTTTTAGGTAGTTTAGGAATTTCAAATTCATTCAACACTTTTCATGTTGTAGAACTGTATTTTTTGGATAATTTTCAGTATAAAATGGATATTATTTATGAACATTTAATTAATGTTAAAGAAAAGCCAATTTCTATCATTTATCACTTACCAGTGATAAGATTGTGAAGAATGGCTTGTTTTCTTTTTTTTCTGATTTGCAGCAGTATCTGTGGTAAGGCACTGTCATCTTACCTAGCTGAGCGCTGCTGGGATATTTCTGGAACAGAAAGCGTTTCAGTGTCATGTGGGCTTTCTTGTTGTCGATATAAAACATTACAATTAATACAAAAACAAACAAACCATATCCGTATTACTTATTTTGATGTCCTCAAAAACTCTTAAAACTGTTCAGTTTAAAAGATGGCTGGGCAGCAGGCAAAGAGTATTTAGTACAATGTAAAGAATATTTTATTTTCATAACGGATACTTTTTTACTCTTTATTGAGCTAGCAGTCATCATTCACTCTAGAGAGGGAGCATTCCTGTTGGCACTGTAGACCAAATAATAGATAAATAAAGGACTTCCTGACTATGTGAAATATGATACAGGAGCGTATAGGTGCTGAGATTAATGTTTTGTCTCAGATTCACCTTGGGAATTTTGGCTATTTTAGGTGGAAACAAGGGGTTCCCTTCGTTGTAAAGAAATCCAGGTGGGACTTAACAGATCTGCTCAAAATTTTTCCACCTGCCTGTGTCATGAGATTCGCATGTGGTGGAGGGGAGAAAATAAATGGGAAGTAGGATTTCCTTGCTGGGAGTTTATCAAGAGCTGAAAAGGTCAAAATATGTAACCCAGGATACACACAATGTGTACTGTTACAGAAAGTTTTCCAAGTCTATGTAGCTTTATCATTTAACACTATATGGAAGTAAAAAACAAGCAAGAATATATCATGTGTTGAAGCCTCTGGCATTAAGTAATCCCTATGTAAATTTTCCTGTCTATCCGTTTCAATTTTCTTGTGGTTTTAGAAGTACTTGTATGGAAATGCTGTGAATTGTGAAAGATAGTTACTGATCTAAAGAGCTTATAAGCTATGTAGACAAGACTGCCAAAGTGTTGGAGGTGTGGAAAAACCCATAGAGGAATGAAGCAACCTGCCCTAGCTCACTTTTCAGATTGCTTGATAATTCACAAAGAGAAACTTTCTGCTGAGTTTATCCACTGATTATATATCAAATCAGTGTAGTCCTGAAACAAAAGTCTTGAAAATTTATATTAAAAGAACTGTGAAAAAGGGAAAATAACTTCCAGAACAATACTTCCTTTGGTGTTGATGAATGAGTAGTTCACCAATTCAATAAAGCATTGCATTTTTAGAGATTTTCCTCTAAATTAAAAAATATTGATTTGTTTCCTTTGCTCCTTATCACTACAATCCCCTTTGAAAACACAACATTGCATGTCTGATGATAAATGGCATATCATATTAGAGCTAAATATCACTTGAAATGACTGAAATATCCAAAAGAATCAAACATTATATTGGAGATGGGTCATCCTTAATAGCAATCCTTAACAGCTTTCATGCTCTTTTTCCTATTTTGGACAGCATCTCTTCTGCATCCTTGGAATCCTTCCGTCTCCCTTTCCTAGAAAACGTAGTGGGTATATAAGCATTAAAGCATTGTGTCCTCAGGCCCCTGGGCTATGTTTCCTTTTCCAGTGATGTTAAAAGGTACTGCTGAAAATCCAGTAGTCTGAAGTGACAACTCTGAAAAAAGAAAATGTAGAATGAGCTACCACTAGACACAAAATGAGTGGGCATTTAGCTTTTCAAATTATGTTTGATCCCTAGAGGGCTGGGGAAGCTAGCCCACGAGTACTACTTATTTTACATCGAATCTAGGTTAGCACACCTTTTTTATTATTCTTATTTTCCCAAATAGGGCCTGTAGGATTAAGACTGGCCTCAGGAATTTGGTTCTCATCCTTTGTTCACAGTTACAATGTGTCAGTGAAAGCCATCTGAAAATATATATTTTATAATAGCATCTTCTTACATTTTTAGTGTAAATAAAATAAAGTTTAGCATTGGTCTTCTGAGTATAGCACTTACAAGATTACAGATGAATAGATGTGGAAAGAGAAGTTAATCTCTAAGACAGTCTTAAGAGAGGAATTGTACTATGTAAATGTGTACTAGTTCTGTCTGTGGATGTAATTATCATTAAAGCTACAAATAATTTATTCACTGGGCTGGGCAATTCTTTTCCCCAGCTACAAATCATCTAAGCCATTACTTCTTGTCATGTTCAGTAGATACAGATAACAGATTATTGCCTGCCTCTTTAAAAAAGTCTTTTGCATATTTGAAAGTTGTAACTTGCTCTCCCATTCCATAGCCTTTTCTATTATCACCTGACAGCTACAGGCTGTTCATTAGTGCCTCACTGGCATTTTGAATTCCCCACACCCATTGAAGAACAGCATTCAAAACAGGACTTCTTATTTCAGCTGAGCCCTTTCCAGTAATTAAAGATGTACTTCATCTTATATGTGCTTCTCTTATAGGAGGTAAAACTCTTCATCACAGCCTTTTTTGGGGAGGAATACATAGCACACTGCTAATCCAGGGGTAGAATTTGTAAGTTCAGTGATCTCAATGACATATTTGCCCCACTGACATGACGGTAGAAAACATTTGCTCTTTCTCTGTCTTAAGTTGTGAGGATAATGGAGTTATAGAAAGAATTTAGATTAGAATGAAAAATATGTTATTGAATAAGAGAATGGCTGATTATTCTGAAACTGATCCAGCCGGATAGTAGTGTTCAGTGCTCAAAGGAGAGGCTATTGCAAATGTGTGGCCTTTCTGTCTATCTGCATGTCTTGTCCACTAGTTGGTCTCAGGAAGAGCTGCTGTCATTTCCCTTCCCAGTGCAATTTCTGAAGTTTTCAAGTGTCTTCTAGGTCTTGTCTACAAAAACAGGTTGTTACACTACTGGTTGAACTCCAAGGCTGGCCAGTCTAATGCAAGTGCTCTACTCTTGGTCCTGAATTTTTACCTTTTGAGACAATGATGATGAAAAAAGACATTGCAGTCTTCAGCTTTCTCCATTTTAATTCTAAATAATTTAGTTTCTGCTCTGGTTATTGGGCCAATGTTTTTCACCTTCCTCCTTTTGCTAATATTCTTGCAGAATTGTTTCTTTTTATCCTAGGTACCTCTTTTTTTTTTTTTTTGTTCTGGCCTTTTCCATTTTATCTCTTTCTTCTCCTGCTATCCCTTTTTCTATTCACATTTCTTTCACATATTGATATATTTATATATTTATATATTTATCAATATGATATATTTAACCATTTTGAATGAAAAGATAGTGACTTAGTGGCTCTGTTCTTTACTAGATTTCCTGTCCCACTTTTACACTAGAAGAATTTTTTAATGCCATATAGTAGTTCCTTTTAAGTGTTTCATCCTGCAGTCTTCCTGCCTTTCCTGTATAAGCTGTAACTATTACCATAATCTTCTAATCCTATGCTATACTTCACTGTTATGTTTAATATATGATTTTCTGCTTATTACATGATTTTCAGCTTCTAAAACAAAACCTTCTGGATTCTCTTGGTTTGGTCCTTGTGTTTTCTGTGTTAGTGTACAGGTGTCAAAGATGTTTGACAAATGATTGATGCAGTATCATCTCCTTTGTTATCATTCTTGAATCACACTCTCCTGGTCTTCTGGTCTTTTTGTGCCCCTTGCTTTAAGGCAGGTTTCCTGTTCTTGTTTCTATCTAAATTATATTTTTCTGTTTCCCTTTCTTTAAAACTGTCTTTTCTAAGTTCAATCTTCCCTCCTTGTTTTCCCTCTCCGTTCCCCTAAGAAAGATCTCAATTTTATCTAATAGATCAGAGAAAAATGTCCCCTAAATGAGGAAACCAAAATAGCCCAGGTGACATTATCAGTCATGCATTTATTTCCAGAATAATTTGTGTCTATAAAAGTGATGTTTCCTTCCTAATGAGAGAGTTCTGTAAAAGGCAGTGAATAAAAGAAATTCGCTAACAAAAAGAGAATGAGATGTTCTTCAGATGTTATTACTGTGAGCAACACTTGCAAATCTTTTGTCGCAGCTGAGCATTCATATCAGAACTCAGCAGTTTGCATAAATTAAACCTTTTTCAGGATAAGTTTCCAAATTAATTGGAAAAGGTGATGGAATAGGAGTGGGGAAATACTGAGCTGTGAAGGCTTTAGGAGGCTGCTGTCCAGCTGCAGGCCAGAAGAGCGGACAAACATGAAGCCTACATCTATCGAGAGGGCTGAGTATGGCAGTGACAGTGGGAATTCTGCTGTTGTGGTCCAGGTGGTGCCTGACATGACTTCTTGCTGACCTCCTTGTCCATTCAGAGCTGTTTGAAATCTTATCACACAAGGTCCAAGAAAGTTGCAATATGAAAGTGACTTCATCTTGTTCAGTTCGTGGCCGTATTTTAAGCAGTGTATACATCATAATGTATTGCTTCCTTTATTTACTGTCACAGAACTGTATTTCTTAGAGTTATGTTGAGCAATGTGATCAAGAGATTACAAATGGGAAGGTTCATTCATACAAACAGGAAAAAAAAATCTCTTGACTTCCTTGATTTTCATTCATATAGCAGTTATTATAGATGATAAATCTATTTTACTTTATAACAGCTTTTAAGGGAAAAGGAGGAAATCATTGTTTAATATTTTGTCTAAAGTTTAGCTAATGTGATATACCACTGCAGTTCTGTGCTTATGATCACTTAGAAGGTATCTTTACATATGCTAATGTATACGTAAATATATATCATATTGTGCTCTGGGTGACATCAGTGAACTTCTTCAGCAGACACACATCAGTCACTGAATAGCTGGTTTTTGTTGCTGGGAAACTGAGATCAGATTCTTGACATCCTTGCAATAACATAAATACAATGCTGCTGACCCTGAACTCTTAAGCTATCCTATCTTTCTCAAAAAAGAGATGAAAAAAGATGAAAATAAATATCAGGAAAAAAAAAGAAAAAGAAAATGTTAAGACTGGAGACCTGTCAATATAAAAATGAAAATATATGCTTAAAATATATGACACAGCAAGTAACTCATTGAGAACGGCATTGAATGGAAATTGATGTTAAATGCAAAAAAAAAGAGACATTAGAAAAAAGGAATTAATGGAATGTTAAAATTTTCCGTTTACGTTATGTGACCTTTACAACCTGTTAAGAAACACTTCTAGCTTGGAACCACTGCTCTTTTGGACCTTAATGAATTGTCAGAGGACCTCAAATGATGCTTCTTTTACGTTTGCATCATGTCCCAGGCTTCCGGCAATTGCTTGCTTTACTGTGAGTAAACTATAAAAGAGAAGGGAGCTTTAATTGTTTGATATTGTTTCTTCCCATGCAAACTCTAGCACTGGGCTCATGCAGTTTTCTTAGTAGGTGCAGCAAATAATGATTGTAGCAGCATAAACACCTGGTAGTCTTCTTGTAAAATTCTTATTCAGTTATATGAAAGAAAAAAAAACCATTTTTTTCACACAGAAATATAAGATTTGACTCCGCATTAATTTCCAGTTATTGTTCAAATATAAACATTTGACTTTCAGTTGTAATGTTTGTATATATCTTAGAGTATTAGGGTATTTTTATCACCATTGTATGTATCTCTTAAAATATTTCCTCACATTAACCCACAGATTTTGAAGTAGATAGGTGTATTGATTAGAATCAGTGAGTTGTGCTGGGATAAAGTAATCTTTCATCAGAATTCATCAGAAAGTGCTTTTTTTTTTCTTTTTCTAAGCTAGCTATATTTGTATATATATTTGTATAGGAAGGAGGGGACTATAGGTAGGAGGAATTACATAAATATATCTTTGGAAGTCTTTTTCATTTTGAACTTTAATCATCCCAGATTTACGTTGCTGATGATTATTGTAATGCAACATCCTTAATTCTTTCTGGAGCCTGTTTCAATCATTTGCTTGATAGCTAAACTTTAGAACATAAATATATATTTTTTTCACCTCTATAGAAATATGTACAAAATATCTTGATTTAACTGCAAACTCTATTTAAGGCTCATTTTTTTGCATAGACTGGTACAAAATAGAGTCAAATTTATTGTGTAGATGATATTCTATCATTTTAAGGCCAAAGAAAAGGGGAAGAAAAAAAATCTATAAGATACCAAATAAAAGGTATACTCTGTTAGCCATAATGCTACTGTTAAGCAGTTTAAATCAGTCTGCTGGTTAATTACTTCAGAGCTAAAGCCATTGGGGTCATTGGGGAGTGAGGAAAAGGAGGAAAGTCTTTCCTATCAGGATTATGACCAACTTGTTCAGTTGTCCGCCAATTTAGAGTATTTCAGTTTTCAAGTTTCTAAACAGAAGAACACAGGTAGCCTGAAACATGCAGCCAGATGGAGATGTGATTGATACATGAGAAATTGGGTCCTAGAAGTCTCAAAATTAGTTAACAGCTTGAAAATAATTGATGAAAACACTTTTTTTTTTTCAATATTTAGTGTGGTTCCCAGAGATTCCATGTTCCCAGGTTCTGCTTGCAACACCAAAATACGCTGAGAAGAAAATAACCTATGAAAAACAAATTCCTGCATTCTGGCGTTGACATTTTTTAAGATTGGATTTTATGATGTGTATTTTACATACAGCATTTAGTAGGAAACAAAACAGCTTAATTTCACAACTACTGATAAAAATTTGTTTGGTCAAGCCAGTAAAATCAAGTATTCAAAATATCAGATGAAGCAGAGTTTTCTTAAGGGTCTGTCCGCTTTCCTCCTTCAGGCAGTCTGCACAGACCACCACAGCTCCACCTCAGATGAAAACCAAGCTCTGGGCACTTTCCCAGACTGTCTCGCTTTGTTCCTTTTGCAGCTCTTTTAACAACAGGCTCAACTATAATTATGCTGTAGCTGGAGCCAGGCTTTCATAAGTTCAATCAGTGTGTCAGCCGCCTTCATTTGCTCTAAAGGATCTTTTCTTCCCAAGGCAAAATATATAAACATGCACCCATACAAATATAGGACAATCATTCTTTTTAAACTGCACCATGAATCGGAGCTACTCTCCTCCTCGCTCGCTGAGGCCCCTTTCTGCAAATGCCACACATATGCACACGTCACTGAACAACTGAAGGATTGCACTAGACTAATGGTTTGTTGCAACTTCTAAACTCATCAAACAGACTTGAAACAGGATTATATAAGTCCAGTAGAAATCCCAGAAGAGGATAAATGAAAGACTATTCTGTATAATTGTCTGGATACTTTGGAAGTTGGAGTTTTCTTCTTGCCTGTCATATACTTGCTCTGAGGTCTCAGGTGTTCGATCTAACTTGGTCTGAGTTTCTTATTTATGGAGACTAGATTAGTAAAATAGAATAATACTTTATTATTGTGTTCTTTGAAATAATATTCCTTCTCTACGTCTTACATAGTGGGAGAATGAATTCCATAAAGACTGCTAGTGTTGTTGTAACTATAGTGATCCGAGGATTTATTGACAATGCATAGCTTGTTAAATTAAATAACAAATATTATCCCATATCTTGAAAAATCTGGCATACTTTCAGGCATAGGTGATCTTTCAGATTTGAAATAGAAACTGTGCACTTAAAAGCTAAGCTTGAGTTGAGGATAACTTCTCAGGATAACTTTAATTAGATAAAAAATGATTACCAAATAAATAGATGGATGTTGAAGGGGTCTGAGAAGACAAATAAGTGTTTTGCTCCTAAAGAAAAGAGATAATATAGGTTTTGGTTCTTTTGTTTCTAGGTTCCTGATGAGTTTTGAAGTTTAAAGTGCATCTTTGAAAGCTATTTTGTTGTTTTTCCCTTGAAAGATCAGAGATGAAATGATTGTTTTGAGTAACATGTTTCTCCTGTAGCAGCTGAGTGTAGTCCTTCACCAACTACCTGTGTGAGTCCCTTCTAGCGCACAGTGGGTGCTCATTTCCACCTATGTAATTACTAGGACATCATACAGCACTGCGTGAGACTCATTTCTGCATAGGAGGATTCATGTTGGGAAGAATTCCTTGTTGGATTACTAAAATGGAAATTACAAGTATTCTTCAGGGTGTCGTTATTTTCCTGGAGAATGGATTGTGAAATATTTGTTTTGTCAAGCTGTGCTCCACGTAGATGATATCTTAACTGGAGAAATGGGCTATCTCCGGAATTTTTATATTATCTTTTTATTATCTTTATGCTTTTATACTTTTATATTAATATCTTTCTCCGAAGTCAACATCCCCTTAAACCACAATTTACAGAAAAGCTGCAGACCCTCATGCCTTTCTCTGTATAACCAGCAGCCATGAAAGCTGTGCCAAAAAAAGCTGTGGTACAAAACCATGTTCTTAAATATAATCAGATTTTCTCAGTAGATATTTATGAATATTTCATGCTCCTGTGAGCAAGAAGGCCAATGGGATCCTGGTGTGCATTAAGAAGAGCGTCTCCAGCAGGTCAAGGGAGGTGATCCTGCCCCTCTACTCAGCCCTGGTGAGGCCACATCTGGAGCACTGTGTCCA
>JAUBNY010000114.1:550268-565514 GCA_032275445.1 Crypturellus soui | reverse complement strand
TCTAGTTGATCCTGCATGTACAGGGGTGTTGGACTAGAGGTCCCTTCCAACCTTAAGGATTCTATGATTTCTCTGGCTAAGCTTGCTGGTCCAGTAAATATATTGTGTTGGCCTAACTCACATCTATTACCTTTGAAGATGGAGATGGCAACAGAGTATGGAGAGTAGAGCTATATGGAGATGGGAGAGGCAATTCAGAGCAGTTTTGATACCAGGTTGGTGCCTAGAGTTCAACTGTTAATCTAATCTGTATCTATATGTTCTCATACAGAAGTGTCTGTATGTGAATGTATGTGAATGTATAAAGGATGTCTACTGCATGTGAAGCCAGAGTTTTAGTGGTTTTTTAAGCAGATTTTAAAAATCTTTGTCTTTAATCTTTGTCTTTTATTTTTAAGCAGATAAAAACATTCATAAGAGAAAATTTTCTCCCTACTAGCAATATATCATGTCCATTTCTAATGCCTTATTGAAATAGTGATGGCCTGTTTTAAAGACTAGATGTCTGTTTCCCAAACTAGTCCCAACACAGATCCTCTTTCTCACTGAGCTACACCAAGAATGGTGCGTTTTCCTTATGTGAATTACAGTTCTTTTGTAGTTAATGCTGGTGCAGAGCTAATTTCAAAAAGATGTCAGTTGCAGCCTGCTGCACGCTGATTTAAGGCAAGGAGCCTTTGGGAAAACGTAGGAGGTGATTGCCTAATTAGCTTGTATCATCATGCATACATGGTAGAGCTGATGGCTTCACATTGCATAGGCAATATCAAATACTATACTGCCTAAATTGGATGCCTGATGGACAATATTTCATCTTGTTGCAATGTACCGCAGATAGCATTATACTAGGCACAAATGGCTACATATCCTTATGCAACATATGTATTTGTGGTATATTCTTAGCAGATTTCTTGCTAGTTATAAAATGTGCTCCAAAATTCTGACTCATTAAAGTGGAAAATGATGGAAGTATGAATAAAGTTGCATCATCTTCTGCAGTAAAAGCCAGGGAAAATAGAAATAACTGTAATATTGATGAAGAAATTATGATTATTTTATCCCACAGTGCTAGTATAATAAAAGACACTACTACTCCCTAAGAACTTTTTGTATCTTTGATAATTTGGATTAGTGTGGCCAAAAGCACTGCAAGCACTCCATAAAGTGACTATTAATTTGCTATAAAAACTGAGAACAATGTAGAGAGCTGTATTGCTAATGCTTTTATTGTAGCAAATTCAAGAGATGCAATGATATGACTGAACAAACTTTCTCAAAGCATTGCCATTCCTTTTAGGTTTCAGCTGTGAGCTTCCATAGGTGAGGGCTATTTCCATTCCTTCCTTTCTGCGCAGAAGAATGTAATCCTCCTGCTATCATCTAATTAGCAGGAATGTGACTCTCCATGCTGAAGGCAGAGGCACTAACACAAGTTTGAGGAGCCACTATGTAGACATCAATGAACACTTTATTAAATTACACAGTTTCCTAAGCATCCATGGTCTCTCAATGCCCCAATTCTTTATGCTTTAGTGAACTGCCTCTGCTCTCTGAAGCTGTAAGGTTTTAGCCTGAGCTGAAGATACAAACTCCTGATGAGATTATGGTGAGTTTTTAGATATTTGGCATGCTTCTGTGATTATTCTGTTTCTCCTATGAGGGTGATAGTTCACTGGCAGGTGAAAGTATTGGATAGCACAGATGAGGAGATTTAGAATTACACCTGCCCTCGAGGAAAATAATGTCTTTTCTTGTAACACTTCAGCATTATTCATTAGAATTTACCCTCTTCAGGAAACCCCTCCAGGATACAGAAAAAGAATATTAAGTCCCCAGGTTTAGCTATTCAGCTGTCTCTCTGTTTTGGCCCTTGGCAACATCCAGACAGAATTTTCTGATCTTTTCATTTCTGGAAAATGGTTTGTCAAAGATTGAATGGACTGAATAAGGAAAAGTAAATGGGATGTTAAAAAATCTGTACAAATGCTCTTTCAATACTACATACTTTGTATTGAAGAGTAATGTAGCTCTTGTGTCTACAATGTTACAATGATCCATATAGGTTTACTTTCTGTGATAATTCACTCTTTTCCTCTTACTTCTTTCTTCTTCAGAGTGGAAAACAGAATTTCAGTACTCACTGTTTGCTCTTTTTTATCAGTATATGTTCCTTTCAATATATCAATATATCCTCCTTTCCACCATAACCCCTTTTCTCCCATTCTTCCTATATAGATGCTAAAGATCAGAACAGAATCGATAGGTATTTTTTAGAGAGCCAATAATGAGAAAAAGAAAATATTCACAGATAAAGTAGGGGACTGTTCTGTTATAAAGAGGGCATTGGTTCAGTATTAAGTGAACACTGATATTTTAAAATGCTTCTGCCCTTATCCATATTATCCAGGGAAACAAAATCATGAGCTAAATACAGTGGAGAAAATAATTTAGTAAGTGCATGGCATAAATTCAGGGAGAAGCAACAAAGAACTAAATTCCCTCTTAAACTGACAGAATTAAGCTGACAGTTGATGAGATAAATGTCTTATGCAGGGAGGGTAAGAGGACGGATGTGTGCCTCACCTAATTGGGAGGGAACAAAGTGACTGCATCATTTGATATGGGAGAGCTTTCCCCACTGGCAAAAGAAAGATTTAAAATTTAAGTTAAGATTTTAAGTGTATGCTTTCAGAGCACATCAGTAAATCTACAGTTGGTTTTTGAGATAAAATCAGATAAACGGAGAAGAACGGAGTTGAATAGATCTGGAATGAAAAGTATGAGGATGATAGTATGGAGGCAGTGTGTACAAGAGGTGGAGAGATCTCAACAATGAAGAGAAATAGATACATGAAAAAATGTGGAAGTGGATTTTGCAGAATGGAGATGAGAAAGACCTGAAGAAATACTCTGGACAAGCAGTCTGGATGCAGCAGCTGTAAGCTATCCATTTCTGAAAGCAGTCTGTTCAACCTGTTCTTAAGAATCTTTAATAACATATTGTTTCAGCCACAAACTACCCCTACAAAGAGGTCTGATTTTTTTGTCCTAGTGCTTAACCTAAAACCTTCCATGTTGTGACCGAAAACAACTGCTTGTTTGTGGAGGCCATGGGGAGTAACTTCTTTTTGCAGAAGCATTGCTTTCTTTTCCATCTTTTTGTTTTCCACCTCTGGTCTAGAAAAATATGATTATTTGGACTTCCTTCAGAAGATACATTTTTTTTCCCACTACATATTTTGTTACTCACCTGAATTTCCGATTATTTGTATCTTGATACTGTGATGTTCAAACCTGGACACAGCATTTGATATGAGGCTGAGAGGAGAATAAGGATTATATCCTGTTGCTTAAGAAAGAGACTCTTGTTCACACATCTTGTACACATATCGTCTTCCTTAAGAAAGGTATCACTCTTCACCTTCACATATAGTTATGTTTTTTGTTTTAAAATGTGAATGATAAAATAATACACAGTGTTGAGAATACTGAAATATTCTCATTTTTTCATTTGAGATACCCTCATTCATCAGTTATTCTCTCCAGCACTTGCTGGACAGTTTCTTACTATTGTGTGCATTTTATTAGCTAAATATATTTCAGAAAATTAGTATTTTAGGAACATTTTGAATTCAGGTTCTGTCTTTTTGCTGTTTATAGATGTAATAAATAACTTCTTCATTCAAATTATACAGAAAAATATTGAACAGTTAGAAAGATCTGTGGAATTTTACTCAACCAGGCACTGGGCATTTGTACCCCAATAGGTGGTCGGGAGAATAGGATGCAGCAAGGAATGAAATATTACAGGGATCAGATGATAGGGAACAGATGTGAAGGAGATTTAATTCGCTTTTCATGTTTACAATTTACCATTTCATAAAGCTACTACAACCCTCTCATTATTGAGTGTTGTTCTTCTCTCACAGACCTTTAGGAACAAAGATAAATTTGGATGTCAATGTCTAAATGATGAATTGCTGTTATACTGTTTTACAGTTAATGTCTTTTGGGGAAAAAATGAAGACATATATAGAGAGCTAAGAAATATTGTTAGGTGCACAAGTTAGCCAATTAATCAGGAAAAAAAAATGTTAATAGTCAAAATCTTTATGTAAGAAAGCTTACTCCTATCTGCTTCCTTTTCTTTAGTGCTCTGCTCACCCTGCCAATGCCCCACTGCGTCTGTCCTAAAACAATTTTAGTCTTCATCAGGAAGGAAGAGGAAAGAGTTAGCATGAGCTGTCAGCATCCAAAGAAGTTTTCAGGGAGGAGTACAATGTTCTCAGTAGGAGTTTCTTACTCCTCTATGCTTGGAGAAGCAGGGCATTTGTCTTTCTTCCTCCTCCATCCTGATGTCTGTTTAGCATTATATATATATATATACACAAATATATTTCTGTAATTCCCCACATCCCTCTTATGAAACACAAGTTAGATTTTCTTAGTTTAGTATCAAAACTTGAATATTTGGTTCAAATTTCTAAGTGGATCACAGGTTTCAGGACTTCATAAAGAAGATGGCATTCTAAAGTTCAAAGGTATAGCTGACTACTTTACAAATTCACCTTATAATTTAATAACTGGAAATGTGGTCCATGCACTGTATAAGTGTTGTGCCGGAGGCTACAAAATGAGCAGTTTATTGATAATTTATCAATTATCTTCTTAGTCTGAACTGGGCAATTACATTGTGAATGGCTGTAGGCAACTTCAATTGGATGTAATAGATAAAACCAAGAACATAAATCTGTAATGCAAGAATGATAAGATTAGAGCCCGCTAAGAACTGATCATTTGAAAGAACTTGTTTGCTTCAAGCACTCTCAAACAAACCTTTATAAAAAGTGTTTACCTTTTTTTTCCCCTTAAGGAATAAGCTCCACTGTAAAAGGGAAATATTTTGTGGGACTCTTGCACAGGTGTCTGTTTCAAATATCTGTTTCATCATACTGTGCTCTAGAGCATTAAAATTTTCTTCTCTGTTTTAGTAAAAATATGGTAAAAAGTTAAAACTAAATTATCTAAGAGCTTGAGGTTCTTCTGAAACTTATGGAGAAAAGAAACATTTTTGCACTTAGCTACCTTTCTAGCTTATTAAACAGATCAGATGATTAATTCAAAATCAATCCACAGTTTGGAATTCGTTCATGACTGCTTGAGAGTCAGATCTGAAATGGAAAGAGCTGAAGGACCACGTTTCCATTGAAAGGAAGATATTGAAATGGTAGCGGATAGATGTCAGACCAGTGTGAAAGCGAGTCTGCAGCCTCTGGTGCCAATTCAACACTGGAGGCTGGGGAGAGGCTCAAGAGATTGGGGAAATGGAGCAGAAAATAACAAATGTTTCTGACTGTGGCTTTGCGGAGATAGTGCTATTGATGTCAGCAGCATCACGCTGCTGCAGCTCATAAACAGAACAAAAACTGAGTGTACTCCATTACTTTCTGTAGTAGAATAAGGATTGTTCTCACTATGAAATTCCAATGTAATTTAATCTAATTTGTCATAAAGCCTTTTCTGTTCAGAAAATATCTTCTTCTTGGACTTCAGAAATATAGTAACAAAAGAAACAAAAACATTCATGGGCGTGACTAGTAAATGGCACTCGGTAAAAAAAGAAATGGAGATGATATGATAGTGCACAAATAACTTTAATTGAAATGTTTCACACTTAAAATTCAGTTCATGTTTGACCAAGCAAAAATATCTTAAAAACTTGTCTTGAACAAAAATCCAGGTTAGCAGCTATTCCATGTAAGCTCTTTTGCTAGTATTGTTAGTACTCAGAGGAAAGACATTAGTTTTAGAAAACTTCTACATTAAAATATATCTATTATATATACACTTTCTATCACTATTTCAGTTTTTAATTTCTATTTAATTTTGCTGATTTTGAACAGGAATTGAACATCAATAGGTAGACAAAATAGTTTAGGAAATAGTTCTCAAAAAAAAGATAAAGAATGGCTAAGAGCAAAATCAGTAAATGGGAGTCTGATAAGATGATAACTTACATCAGATCAACTAAAGGTATTAATGGGCTGCCTTATGTATCTGTTGCATATTGTGGGTTTCATATGCTCTGAAGTATGTTTTAGCATCAGTGCAGTCAATGATGTCAATTTTGATATCAAGTATTAGTAATTTTTGTGGCTGGAGGAAGCAAAATAGAGTATTTTTTAACATTTTGAGAAGATTACATTTGGAGTCATGAGAATACAGTCAGGGTTGCATTAATAATCTCTCTTCTAAATTCTGAGAGATAGAGAAGTAATCAACCTGTGGAAACTGCATGCTTGTTTTTAAATTGTTAGTTGAGTTAATGGTAAAATGATTAAAAGCTTCAGTGAATATTATTCTAACTGCTAATTCTGATTCCTGTTTCACATGGAAAATCATTCAGAGAAAACTCATTAAAAAAAAAAGCCAGCAAACCAAAAACTTGCTTGAGAGCAGAGTTAGACAAGATGTTCCTCTGTAATGGATTTAATTTTATTTAGAAGAGTATTACACACAAATATGGAATCTTAGCATATGTTTTATATGACATATGCTAACAGAAAGATTGAAAGGTTTTTCTTTCTATTCTATTTTGGGAAAAAGTGGAGATGTAATGCTGTGGGTAAAGAAGCAGCAAGAGATCTGAAAGACCAGTGAAATAGTTTTATTTAAAACTATCTAATCTTATTTAAAATCACTGTACTATTTAAATATAGTATTATTAAGTATTGTTTAAAAATACTAATAAAAAGCCAAACAAAACTGTTACTTTTCTGCTGATTTTATGGACCCTTTTCTCAAATTAAAAAAAAAAATAGGTATTTTTAGTTTTCTAGGGAATAAAAACACAGATGATAACTTGGTCTTCTTTTATTCCTATCTCCTTGTTCTACCCTGCGGGATCTCACAAAACCCAAGTTGTGTATTACATAGCTGGTACTTCTCTCTGTTTTCTGTACTACTATACTGAAGTTTCCTTCAGACATTATTTTTTCTAATGTGTTCTCTTTAGTGATTCTTTGAGTATCTTATCCTTTTACCACAATGAAAGTTGCTAGCTTATTTTTAAAGACAAATGTTATCGATTCAGTTGACTATCAAACGTAGTACATTTAAGATAGGAAGCTGAACTGCAGTTGAGATCTCTAAGAGGAGGAAAAGACCTCGCTGGTGTGAGCATCCATTAAGTAAGCTGGCTTGTTTGCCAAGTCCGTGTACATTAGCTACTTTTGTAACTTTAACAAATTTCATCTGAGCTTTCATTCTGCTGACCTAATTTAACAAGAAGGAAATTCAATAACAACCCCTACTACTGAAACATTATTTCCCAAGAGGAATTTAACAGTGCTTCTACATCAAATAATAATGTGTGAATAGTGGAATATATATATACACTAGTGGCAAAGAAAAAAAATAAGTAAAAGGAAAACAAAAAAAGAAAACAAACCAGTAACTGTATAAGTTTTATGGAAACTAGTTTTGAAATTCTTATCTTTGAGAACAAGTATTTTTAAGTATCTGAGAGTAAATCCTAGTTGGGGGACTCGTATCTTTGACTTAAAACAACGTAATGGTTGATTGTGATAGATAAGATCCAATGAAGACCACATTTCCACCCTAAATCCTGAGATTTTATTCCAAATGTTTTTTAATCAACATGGACTTTTGCTGGAAATGTCTTGTGAAGCAAGCCAATATCAAATCACAAGCAAAGATTCTGTGAAAGTTTTACATAGCTCTGCTTTGAATAATCAAAAATAAATAAGATGTAAGCCATAGTGTAATGTTATTGAAGATCTGTTGGATGCTGTCTTACTGTGCTAATGGAAACCAGTAAAGAGAAGGAAACCCACACCAAATATACAACTAAGCTTTTCCTTTAAAGATCAACCAAGTAAGAAAACTTCTATACTATCTTTTGTTTATAGATGCTGCATACGTAATATATATAGCACAAGCTTCCTTGTGTCTATGCATACAATGCACTAGATTTGTGACTGAAAGCACTCTTTCAGGAAAATGTGGTTTCTTATATTCACACCATTATGTGTTTAGCATATCTGAGTATACTTAATCTGAGCTCTTTAAAGTCTGCTCTATATTCAATATGTAATTATATTTGTAGTAGCCCTATTATAAGTTTTGGTGATTTATATTTATTGTTAAAATAATTTATTTTAGTTAAATGTTTCAGAATTTTTTGATTGGTAATTTGAGTGTTTGAAAGCTTTTATTGCCACTTTTTTTCCTCCTGGTTTGGATACTTAAATCAAAAGAAATTCTCCAAAGATTTGCTTTTAAACCTTTGAAAAGATTCCAACAAATGTTTCAAATCAAAACAAAAGTTGGAATGGAAACGTTTTGTGTGTGCTTGATGCCAAGTAAAAATATAAGCAGAAACTGGCTGAATCTGTCTTGCTGAGATACAAACTTTCAACTATTTTATTAGGAGGAGGAAAATATAACACAAAGAAAGACGGGGCAAAAACAAAGTTGAGTTTGGGGTTATTTTTTTTTCTTCCTATGCTATAATTGTTCCCATGTTGAGATGCACTTAAGTATTCTGCAAAACTAAAACTATTTAGGATAGTTTCAATACAGACTGACTTTAATAATAAATAATTTCTTCAATTTAAAGATGATTTTGCATCAATCCATATTGCAAGAACACCATCTCAAGACGTTTTTCTATTTAAAAATTTGCTTCTTGTCATGTTGTATTTCTTCTGATGCATATGATTTTCTCTTTTGCCATTTAAAACACCCCAGAGATGCTAAAACTGAGGCTTTACCATTTTCTCATTTCTAAAACTGCTTAGTGTTGGCCTTTCAGGCCTCTTGATAGTAAGATTACTAAAACATTGGATCTCTTGTAAATCAAATCAGGTGGAAAACATTTGAAGTAAAGTCTGGAGTATTTCTTGTGTAATTTTTAGCAGTATTAGTGTATATAAAGAACACTCCTAGAACCTCTTAAATCAAAAGATTTTAATGGGAAAATAGCTGGTCACCTCAGTGCATTTTTTACCCTTTCTTTTGAAAGTATTTTGAAAGTATTGAAGTATTTTGAAAACAGCTATCTAACATTTGGAATGGTCTCATTATCTCAAGTTTTCAGGATAACCTTTATATTCATAATCAAACTGCTTTCTATGTCATAAGATTTTGCAGCTGCAGTGCACAGTAGGAGGGGAAGCATTTCAACATGGACTATCTCTCTTCTGTTTGCTTTCAGGGTTTGGTTACTATGTACAGATCAGAGATGAATTGCTGGGAACTGCTTGGCTGCATCAGCAGCTAGAGACATAAGAAAGTAAGTGAAGAGAAACAGAACTGTTGACTCCATCGCTGCCTGGCTCGGGGAGCCTCAGCAGTGGGGAACTATGACAGTGCGGCAAGTCCTGCTACTTCTGCTGTTCTGGATGTGGCTGCCGCACCCCTGCTGTACAGAAATGCTCTTCAGAAGGACTCCTGATCTTAGACCCAAAAGCTTTCTGGGACGTGCTTCGGGGAGCGATGGAAAAGCGCTTCATCGCCAGAAGCGAGGCTGGATGTGGAACCAGTTTTTCCTTCTCGAGGAATACACAGGATCTGATTATCAGTATGTAGGCAAGGTAGGTAAAGATTAAGGTTTGTAATTTCTCTATTATTTTCAACTTTACTTGTCTTGCTACAGAGCTCCCATTTCTACATTTTATTCTCATGCATAAGAAGCAGATTTTCAGGCAACATTTACACTATAGAGCAATTGGTTACGTTTCATTTACTTGTTAGTATTAGAACCTCTATAAGTAGTAAGAAGGAAGTTTGCCAGCTAAAGTAATTCACTCATACTTGAACGAAATAGAATGCAGACATTTGACAAATTTGTTTTCTTTAGCATTTTATTTCTACCATCAGCCTACTCAACCTCCCTTTTGTATCAGAATAAAGGATTTTGAAATTTATTATAAAATCTTTTTCAGCTGTTTCTCTCTGGATATTTTGTATATTTCAACATGTAGGAGTGTTGCTAATTCTCCTATAATTTCAATAAGGTGAAAATGAACTTGGAATGAACTGGGAATTAACAACCACATGATACAAAACAGGTGATTAAGAAGAGAAATACAAGATAAGTCAGCAGAAATGCTCATATGAATGCATAGTACACTGAACACCTACTGTCTGGATATATTCTTAAAATAATTTTCAATGAGTGCTTACATTTTGGTAGGAAACTTCCTGTGGAAATTGTCTAGTTCAGTTTCCCTTCTGGAACCAGGGTCAGCTACAGCAGGTTGCCCATGAGTATGTCCACTCCAATTTTAGGTATCTCTGAGGACAGGGACTCCAAAATCTCTCTGGACATCCTGTTCCAATGTTCAACTACTCTCAAAGTTGGAAGGAAAACAAAACAAAACAAACAAACAAACAAAAGAGAGAGAGAGAAAGAGAGAAAGGTTTAAGTGTTTAAATGAAAATTCCTGTATGTCAATTTGCATCCTGCACCCTCTAGTGAGATACTTCTACACATTGTCAAGATCCCCCTGAGCTGCTCTCATCCAGGCTGGCAAATCCCAGCTCTCTCAGCCTTCTTTCGTATAAGAAATGCTAGGTCCAGGTCAGACTAATGGCTGAAGAAAGCTGACTTTGCCTACAAAATAAGATATGTCATTGAAAGAAAACATTATGCCATTGTATTTGAGAGTATATTGTTCCCCAGAATCTGAGGAAATAAACAGGTTTGCATGATACTTAAAATTCAAGTACTTTAGTCTCCTTCAGAATAGGAGCAGTAAGTTTTAAAGACAGTGTTTTAGAGAACATCCTGGTGATAAGTGCTTTTATTTCACTCTTTTTGAACATTTATGCCAATCACACCTTAAAATGTGAGTTATATTAATAATTTTGTTGGCATCATAATGGCTGAAGAAAAGACTCTTTACAGAAAATGGAATGGAAAGATGTAAAAGTTTAATAGACTAATTAATCTTTGTTAGGCTAATTAATCTGTGTTAGAAAGAGAATGGATGTTGATAAATACAGTATTTACTCAGGTAGTCAGAAAATAAGAAATGTTTGCACCTGCAGAGTAAGTAAAGGTAAGTATAAATGCAGAACTGAGAAAAAATGAGGAGCAGTTAAGACTGCATTTTCACTTTTTTAGCTCTGATTAAAGCAAAAAAAGTTGCTTATTGGAGCAAGATATCTTAAAATTAACCTAAGTATCTAGAATTGCCCTGTAGTCAGTTCCTATCTGGTTTGAGTAAAGCATAGAAAAGGTGTAAAATTAACTGTGTGGTAGCTTCGTGTTTGCATAGAGAGAGTTTGGCACTTATAATCTTTTTCCGACAAAAAGAGAAAGACTTCATATGTGGAACTAAGAATTTAATGTTACTATAACTTATGTTTTAGCAGTGCAATAGACAAAGTTCTCAAATTATTAGGAAGAAAAAAAATCATTAATAAATAAAATTATAGTAAAATTGATGCTTATAGGGGTGATACGGTCAACATCTGATTTCCCCAAGAAAGACTAGGGGAGCAGCAGAATTCATGTCTATGAGCAGGTGTCCACACTCTGCATCTTTGCCAGAGGAAAGCAAAATGAGGCCAAGGGAAGCTCAAATCACTCCTGAGATCTTGCACTGTCAGGTTAGTCCAAAGCCTGTCTGTGGCCTGCTGAGCAGCAAGAAAGGAAGATTAAATGGATGTAAAAGAGGAACAATTGAATTCAGAAAAAAAGTGAAGACAGGGAAAAAAACGAAAAAAAGAAAAGGTGTGACAGCAAGGCAGAAAAAAACAGACTAAGTTGCTAGACAAAGTAGGAACTTAAAGTAAACTCGCTGGGAGTATACATTAGCACAAACAACTGTTCAGCAAAAGTATAGAAAATCAATCAAAATTAGAGGATATTGTCCGAACATCCATAGATCTGGCTAGAGTTTCTGGATGGTTCTTTTTGTACGTTCTTTTCCAAACTTGAATGTTTGGAAAGGCTAAATAAAATGCCACCTTTCAGTTAGTTTCCCTGCCATATGCGTGGAGATATTGCTTGTAAATAAAGTGTGTTCAGAAGAATAAATACAAATAAATTATTCATGGCTAGTGGCTGGAAAAGAATATTTTTCAAGATGAGGTTGAAAATAAGGACTCAGAGTGATTTTCTTAAATTGAAAATAGTAGTCAGATGACAGAAATACATCAGCAAAATGATTAGCAGAAAATCAAAACCAGGGTTCTATATACATTTGGATTTGTGAATTTGAATCTGCTTGCTTGTAGAGCTTATGTATGTGTTTGTGTTTAAGTTTCTTATCTTGTATTTTTATATCTGTCAAGAGAGGTCAAAAACTGTTGGATATGACATTATTCTTGGAAAAAAAATGTCTGCAATTCTGAATACAATTTGTATATTCATTTATTCTCTGTTTAGGTAAATTTCACAGGATCCTACTGAAATAACATTATGGCAATGTATAGCAGTAGGCTCAGTGAATAATTGTGATTCTTAATGCAGTAACAGTTGGAGAGTTTCTTGTTTAAAAGTCAATCGTGTGCTGAAATAGTAGCATAGTCTCAACAGCCAAATATTTATTGATGGCTTCTGGGTATTCACGGATTATTTCATGGCAATATTATTGTTATTATAAGAAAGAAGCACAGTTGGCCTTTCCTTTGTGCAATATGCAGCATTCTGATGATAGAATTCAAGCTACAGAATAACATTATGATCTTCTACATTCAGAATCTGTACCATTTACAATGGCAGTTTGCAATAAAATTTGAAGCCTTAAAGAACAGTATATGAAACCAGACCTATGTATGTATTACATGATTTACTGAGCTATATTTTAAAAAATATACCAGGAAACAGTAATTCTGGGAAAAGCTACTTTTCAGAACTCCAGTACAAGAACTCAGGGAAATTCAAAATGGAACTTAGAACTCAGATATGTCAAATTATTCAGATTTGATTTTAGAGTTACAGTTAATTCTTCCTTTCTGTTTTAACTGCATAGGAGATCTATGTGTACTCTATTATTCTTTCTTTATTCGCTGAAGGTCATTTCATACTTTTTCTCTCTTTCTATTAATATCTAGCTTCAAGGACCATTTGTTAATTTTTCAAGAAAAGTGGTGTAATTACAAGACATGACTTATTTTTCAGTCATGTTCCAAAAAAATTGAATTTGTCCTGAATATATTCAGAGAAAATTCTTTAATAGAATATTATTTTTATATTTGAAAGAAAAATGTTAATAGTTGTCACTTAAAAGATTCCTTACTGGTACAGTGTACCAACAATTTCTTAATTTATAGTCATTCACAAATAGATTCTTCATCTATACTGAAGTCCATTTTCTTTCCTTTTTGTTTAGCAATTCCTTTCCTTTAGCAATTGCTTCATTCTTGTAGATACTTTTCCTAATTTTCTGAGATGAGGACTTTTTCAAACAATTTCTCACTGAAGTAATTGAGTATTTGTGTAGTATAAAGGATCAATTCTAATGATTTTTTCAGAATACTTCCAGAGGACTTCCACAGACTGGAGTTACTTAAACTGCAACTTTTTAGCATCCTAAAAGACAATTATCATGTATTAGGCGATATAGAGTAAAATGCCATATAAAGACAATATTCTTAGATGTAACTTTTTCATTTAGAATGTAGTTGTTTATATAAAAATCCATATATAATCTGAGAACTCTTACTGGAAAGGATTATCCTGGTAGTATTCATAACTGCATACTTCTAAATCCATCCTCTGCTTCTGAAGAGAAAAGCAGAATGTGCCAACCTCACTTAGCTTCTGTCAGTCCAAGGCTCCCAACAGACACAGACATCTGAGGAAAGGACTTGGGCTTTTGGGAAGGGCAGTACACAGCACATTTCCAAGAACAACAACTGTGTGGATACTGGTGCTGTGGACAATCGGAATGATATACCACAGAAGATATACCTGAAGGAGCTTCCTGAGTGTGTAACTCGGTAAGGTCTGAAAGGCAGCCTTCCCAAAAGTGCTATTGCTTTTAGAGAGCTCTACAAGAGTGGAGTGTCTAACAAAAGTGTGATTGGAGCCTTGGGCATCTGACTATCCATTTATTTATAAGATGTTAAGTAAGGAAGCCTCTGATGTTCCTTGTACTTTAGTTTAACTGACCTTTATTGGAATTAAATATTCTCTTCTGTCAAGTTTATAATATTGCTTCACAGTCTGTAATCCAATGAAATGTAGTTACCACAGAATTTGACACCATGACACAGATAAAAAGATAAGGAGTTTTCCTCAAAGTCCATATTTTGTTGATATAAAAGAATAAAAAATGACTAAGACTTAAAGTGTGTAGAGTTTCCATTGCTGATAAAGCAGCAATTTTTGAGGAAAGAATAGGTAAAGCAGTTCCTAAAAGGACTGTGTTTTTCTTTAAGACAGTAGAGTCAATAGACTGTCCCCCCAGTCAGAACCACTGAACTCTGTAGTATATGTTTAATAAAACCAATGGGGCTTTCCCATATACTGGTAGTTGATGCTGGTAGAAATCAAGTGTGTGAGGACATTGAGCAAAGTTTTGGCTGGAATATGAAAGCAAAAAAGTATGAAATATACACACATATATATGCTATGATCACAAGAGAAACCAACTAAAAAGATGAAAAGGTAGGCTACCCATCAGTGGCTCAGCTCAAATACTAGCTTTGCAGAGAAGATTTAGTTCTGCAGAACTGAAAGAGTATCCTGTTTTTTAACAGGATGCTCCATGTGGGCTGAACACAAGCAAATTGCCCAGATCATGCCAGTTAGAGTATGGATACAGTTGGGCAGTGTACTAAATTAGCTGTAAATAGATAATATAACTTCTTAACCAACTAGTGTGTTGCAATGAGGGGAAACAGCATGATTTGATGTGTTCTGGTTCCAGGACTGTATCCGTATCACATTGTCCCTGGAAATGTCTGCTTCAGTTGCTGGTTCTAGGCTCACACCACGTATCTGCAGGGAGTTAATGCCAGGTGACCTTGCATCAAATTGCAAACATGTCCCATTCAACAGTTTGAATCATGGTACCACAAAGTAAATATTCTTCAGGCTTGAAAGTCTCCAAATATAAAAGCAAGGCAAACTTGCACCAAAAACAACTCTAGGACAGTAAGTTGCTTAAGTGGACACACCTATTGTGAACATAGAATCGTAGAATCATAGAATCATAGAATGCCTAAGGTTGGAAGGGACCTCTAGAGGTCATCTAGTCCAACCCC
>JAUBNY010000114.1:537487-550168 GCA_032275445.1 Crypturellus soui | reverse complement strand
TCACTAGGGCTGAATGTAGAAAACTGCTTGGAGTTTAGCAGGATGCTCAGTATAGGATTTTTCCACTTCTATGGGAACAGTTTCTTATGAAGTTTGCATAATTGGAAAGTCTTGATAACTGGAAGTGTTACAGTGAATAAAATGGGGCATCATCACTAAAAGTGCAGGATTTTATTTTCTCAGCTTTCAAGCAAATATTAGTTGGATAGTCTGTTCTTATTTATCCTTGGCCTCTATGGAACCAAAACTATTAGAGAATTTGACACTGTTGGTGGCCTTTAATTGGAACTGTGGAATACTGGAAGTGGTAATAGGCTGTGAAAACAGAAGGTGGTCTTTTGAGGGAAAGTCAGATTTTGTGCTTGGTTTTAAACATTGTTCTTGCTTTTTAAAAAAAAATGACATGCTGCTTCTGTTATGAGGGGCACAGTAGAGGAAGCTTCTTGTTGAAGTAGGTCTTCAAACATTAAATTGTGTTGAAAAGAATCATTAATCCGTTAATACTTGAGCACAGATTTCTATTTTTTTTTTTTTCCTGATTGAAAGATGACTCTACCAGGCATTTAAGAGATTCAAACAAAGTTTTGAAATAGCCCTACTGGTATCTTCAAATTCTGAAGTAAAGCATTGAAATATATTTCCTATTAGCTATCATATATCACTATTTTTGAACTTACAAGACTTACGGTACAGTATAATATACTTAGTTCATATATATCTGATCAGTTATTTGCTATTTCATTTTCCATATATCAACAGACCCTAATATTGTAGAATCATGTAATATGCTCAATTATGCTTAATAAAGCTCATTATAATCTGCTATGAGTTTTTCACAAGTAACACTTTCAAAACAATATTCATTTTGGTTCATGAAACTCTACATCCAGCTGATTGCTTTTGAGTGCTTTCCATCTGCAAACACGTTTAAGGTCTATTCAGAAACTATAACAAATATAGGTAAGGGCTAGAAGCATAATATTCTGTTTCTTCTTATTTTGTCAAGCCACTGGATGCTGAAACTATTGGTCTTAAATGTATACTACAAGGTATAATGGTGAATTTTAACCACTGGAAAAATATGAGTGGCTTCAATGAAAAAAATGCTAAGTTTGATTACTTGACTCCATATTCCCTTTTTGCACACTGCTACTTCAGTGCAAACCATTTATAAATGTACTTTTTTAAAGGCACATAAAGGCAGATGTATCATGAGCATAATACAGAATCTGAATCTGGATCTCATACCGCAATATGTCACTGTCATTGAGCTATCTGACAATAGATTTTTCGTGTGACTGTGTATCTTTTTAGGGAACATACTGTAATTTATAGATTAGATGGACTTTGAAGATAGAAGATGCCTCTACAACAGTATAGATACTAACAGAGATAATCAGCCTTGTGCAATCACAAAGTGCAATAGTGTTGATCAGTTATCAGGAAGATTTAGAGAGGAGATAATCTAAGTTATCAGTAAGATCCATTTTACTGTCTTCATACAGGAGCCCTCTTGGGTGGTTTCCAAACTGACAGTTTGCGCATGATTATGCATTGCATGTAAAGTAGTATCATGCTTCAAAATAGTGTAAGAATCGGGGAAATAGATGGGCCTGGACTTCCCAATTCCTTTCAGCTCAATTTCTCTTTCAACTTTAAAATTATATCTGCTTGTCAAAGAAAGATATTCCAATAAGGAGAGAACTGATTAAACTGAGGTGATTTGTATTCAGAGTCATAGCTGAGGAAAAGTAGAGCCTACTTCATCACAGTGCATCCATTCACTGGAGGAATTAAAGAACGTAATAGAAAAGGAAGCTTTAGAAATGTTTGACCTACACCTTGTTTGAAATGATAAATGTATAAATAGCCAAGTTTCTACAGCAATTCAAAGGTGGATGCTTAAAGGGTTTTTGCTTTTCTGCTCTTTTCTCAAAAAAAAAAAAAATCAGATGCAGATGACCTTTTAAGTATCCTATATACAAAGATAACAAGGAAGAGCCGGGGGTGATACTAAGAGAAAATTGGTAACTTGCGACAAAATACCCATGAGGGAGACAGTTCTAAGAACTTAAAAGTTGATGTTTACCCTTTGAAAATGTCTTCCTGCTGGAAGCCTTGCCCTATATTTGTAAGTGTTTTTGTCCATGGAGATAATTAAAACATGCTGAACACAAAAGCCTGTGGTAGGAAGTTTTACCAGAGCCCCCAGTGCCTTCTGTTTTGAGATTCTATGTAATTATAAAATCAATGTATTGATAGTCCCTAGTGAACAAGCTTATTTTTATTTTCTTCTCTTCTCTTCTTAAGAGTAAAGAAACATCTCCTCAGTGCTTTTCCTGTAACTTTCTAACACCGTATTATTTATGTTTACTGAATCTTTTCACAGTTGTGTGTTTGAGAGTGTTTAAAAGAAGACAGTTGCTGTGGGAGACTGTTGTCATCTGTTTTGACTACATTTTGGTCTGTAGCAGTTTTAATGCGCGACACTCACCTAGTTGAGGCTCTTAAGGTTTGAGAACAAAAGTCTTGCCTTGTCTTCGCGAAGACTAGATTTCTATTCATTCCATCAGCTCGGAAGTTTGGGCTGAGGCGAAATATACCTGACATTTCTGTGAACATCTAATTGCTTAGAAATGCAGTAATGTGAAATTAAGTGGCTTGGCCTTTTAAAAGGCATATCTAAACTCTTTGCATGCAAACTTCAAGGTAGGAAAGATGAATTCTGGGATGTTCTTGATAGCCTATGTTGTTGCAGCAAATAATTGTAGCTAAGAAATATAGCTATCTGAACTCTAATACAGACGTATCTTGAACCTTAACATTTGTGAGAAAGAAAGAAAATTATTAAAGATACTTCTAAGAAGACCTAAAAATGAAACACCGGACTTCAGTGCTCCATCACAATTCTCTCCATCTTTTCTTATTCATCTACTCCTAGTTGTAAAGAAGTCATGCTTCTTCAAGCTGATACTGACTATACTATATTATTATATTATACTGATACTCTATGCCTCAGTCTACAGTGTAGATTGGCTGCCTGGATTTACAATCCTGACAATACAGGCTCATACAGAATTACAGAATCAGCTTTTCTTGAATCATTTCCATAGAGGGAGAACGGTGTATGCTCTCTTGCCATTATTATTATTATTATATATATTTTTAAGATAACAAGTCTGGAAATAATGATTAGGCTTTGTGCTTTGGAATATTTCAGGCTACAACTATAGTGGCTGAACCACTACACTGTAGAAATTGGTAAGGTCACCATTCAGAGTAGTTGTTAAATTGGGTTACATGATACAGAAGGGACCATGTAACTCTCTCTCTTCCTCATCCTAAAGCATGATGTAAAATTTAGAAATATTTTCTTTTGGTTTGGGAATCCATTGCAAGTGGGACATTCAGGAAATATGATTCACTGAGCAAAATTCTTTGTCCTTTTCACTCCTAAAATGAGTGTTTTGAGCACCCATAATAGTGTGGTTCCAGAAGTTCAGAATTGCTGTTTTTGATCCAGTATAAAAATTAATAACTGTCACTACCTAGGTACTGATGCTTATAAATTGTCTAGTTATTTCAGCTGATCGCATTTTGGCACAGTGAGAAAACTGAAGAATGTAATCTTGCAAAAAATATTGCAAAGGTAATGGAGATGTTCTAATGATTTTTATTTACATATATTTAAAGAGTGGGAATTTAAGAAAACATCATGAAACAATTCATTTTAGAAAGAAAGCAAAAAGGATGCTTAAAGTTATGCAATGCTTCAGATTGGGTTATTAAAATTCGGAAAAACTTTTAACGAAGTACAGGTAATCAAGAAATGCTAAATTTAAGTAGAGTATGCTGAACAGTAGAGGAGACTAAATGGGGACAAGTTCAATGGGGACAAGTGGGTAAGGAATCAGGAAAGATCAAGACCTTATTAAGTCTTAGTAATTTTTTGCTTGAAAAATTTCACAGACCTTGCCATTCCTTTTCTTCTGCAAAACTATCCATTGCTTATGTTGCTATTGTCCTATGTTGCTATGTTTTACTATGATGATACATACCTGAGAATACCATTGCCATAGAAGATTCCTGAAATAATTTGGAAATATCTTAGCAATCAGCAGGATGTCTTAGGCAGACCACTCACTCAGTCGGGAGTGGCATGTTTGCTACGAAAATCCAAGTAAAAGAGATGCAATGGCTAGAGGACCACTGAGAAGTAGAGGAATGAGAAGTATGGGATTAAGAAAGCTTTGGGAAAGATTTGAGAATAATTGCAAGACTTTCAGTAGTGCTGATGTGTTTGTAAGGAAGAGGGAATCATGTGGTACAGAAAACACTGACAGAACAAGATGTACTATTTCAAGTTCCTTGCAATGCTCCATATCATAGAAGACGATTCAGATTTTTTTTAATATTGTGTAGGATTATTATTATTGCAAAGAAAAGAAAGCAGGAGCTAAAAGTGCACAGAACAAGAACAACAAAATCTTCATGAAGTTCAGCCTAATGATGGAAAAAACAAGACAGGATGTAAAATCTCTGCAGTTCCACAGAGAAGAAGATAAAGAATGGTGATTTTTAGACAAATGCTAAAGCAGTAATTTATGCTGATACAAGATTTCTTTTTTATTTTTTGCCCCTGAAAACACAGTATACCTGATATGCAAATGGTATAGAGGCTTTATGGAAATTTTGACTTAGCCTATCAAGGAGCAACCAGAATTCACACAATTTTAATGAGTGATGTAGTACTTGGAATACATTGCTGAAAACAGCAATTAAGATTTAAAAAAAAAGTAATTAATATGGAGAACAGTTTCTATTAGACAGCTGATGATGCTGTCTAATAGATATATACACATAACATCCCAGACCCTTGCCTAGATTTTTTTTCAGAATTTGATAATTTTGATATCTTACAGTATGATAAAAGTTGCTGCTTATTATTGGTAGGTGACATGTAGTTTATATTTTTATATTTTAAATATAGTTACTTGGTCTTGGTGAAAAAACAATGAAGTTAAATATCCTTGTGTAAATGTACATAATGGTTTAAATTATACCTTCTCTACTTAATTATTGATATATCATTTGGATTTTTCTTAAATATTTTTTCTCTAGAATAATGGATTTTTTTAACTTAATGAAATGAATGAATGACTTAAGCTTGATGGGCAAATGAAATGTGAGTTAAATTTAAAGACTTATGCATATACTGCGTCTCTTCTCAAAAGTGACATCATTTGAATATCATTATAGAGTTACAAAATATCAATATGTACCTATTGAACGAGTAGCCCCATTGACCTCACTGGGATTTAAAATGAATTCAGGCTTGATCTAAGTCATCTTAGTTATTCATTGTTTGAAAACTTATAATATTAAATATAGCCCCAGTTCATATTCAGCAGTAGTTTTTTGAGGCAAAAAGAAGCTTATGAAAAATATGGCTGTCTCTCCTCCTCTCCTCTCCCTGAGTATTAAATTTAACCACAACACTGTATTATCATGGATATCATTGATTTGGAGATTATTAAAATCTTCTTTTAATGTTTCCTATTCTTTAATTCTGATATACACCCTCCATCTGAAATGACTATTGCCACATCTTGCTTGGCATGCTGTCACTCAATTCTCTGTGGCATGTTTGTTGTTCCACATAATTATACCTGCTCTGAAGATGCATATACATTTGTCTCTAGACTATTCATAAGAAGAAAATGAACACAATAGAGGCGGAAGATGTTAGCTCTTAATGTTTTACATATTACAGTGATTTTATTTGGAAACAAAGGCAATATTATTTAATGTGTTTTTATATAGCCACCAGCAATAGGCAAAAGGAAATAAGCAACACTGATGTTAATGGTGTTCTGCATTTGTTTCAAAGGAAAATAATTTAATGCTCTTTATGTACAATGCAAATTGTGTATTAAGATATATAAAAATTTAATGTTGTTTTAATGGCTATTTGGTTAATACCTAAACTCCTTTAGGAAGCCACATATAAGTTATAATAAAAACATTCTTGTTAGCTAAAAAAATTACCTAAAATTGCTTCTTAATTACCTCTTTGGTTGTTTTTATTAATGCAGAGGGCATGGGGATTAATGGTGTTTTTTTTCCTAAAAACAAACAAACAAACAAACAATACAGAGGAAATGAAATACAAAAATTTCAAATGCAAAAGGCTCCTCTGACATCAATAAATGGAAGGTATATTTTTTTCAGGCCTGGTGGAATAGAGAAATCTTTTTGGAAGCTAGCTCTTTACACATTATTTACAGATTTCCTGCTGCAGAATTAGCCAGACAAAATACAAAGAATAAATGCATTAAAAAATAAACAAAGAAATAAAAAAAAAAAGTTGAGAAAAAAAGTCTTTTTTGATGCATTTCCATCCCATGACCGTAGTCTGGTTACTCATTGGAAGCAGTCATGTAGCACATGCAACATCAAGTTAAGCGGGTGTCAGGGCCAAAGGATGAATTTACCTTACAGTATGCGCTTAGGTCAGGATTGTTTTATCTTTAGCCTTCTGTCTATTTTTATCTAGACTTATAGAGAAGGCATTAGGCCAATTAAGAAAGTAATGGCACTACAGCGACTCTACGACCTCTCCACTTTCAGTCTGCAGCTGAGGAAATATTTATTACGATAAGGCTGTAAGGGAACACAGATATTGACTCATGTAAGAGCTCTTTGGTGTGTGAGGTTCAATTAGTCTCTAGTTCGTGGTCATTAACAATATAATTCATTTTAATTTAACTGTTACTGCTCTAAACAAATACTAGAGCAGCAAGGAACTATTATAGGCTTTTTTTTCACAGTGGTTTTATTATTTCATTTGGCTAACCTGCAAATGCAATGCAAAGTGGAGGTTTTCATTTTTGTTTGTCTCATTCTTTTCAGCAAGTGCTAGAATTTCAGTTCTGTCCTCATCTTACAGTTGTTGTTATACTTACTTTTCACTTTGTTCTCCCTTTATCTTTCCTAGTCTCACAGAAATTTCCATAGTGAGAGTGAGATGCGCATTTTTCCTTCCCACCTCTCTCCTCTTTTAAATAACACATGATAGTTCAAAACTTGCAAACTGACAGTATAACTGAGGAAATTAAACGTGACATTTAACCTCATTAAACCTCAGTGCAAACTCCTGCATCACAGAAGAGCGTTGCTTTAAATGTTACCATACAGATTAATTGAAATAAGTGAATTAACTAAAAGCAAATTAAAATCTCTTTGATGAATAAAACCTGTCTCAAAGTTGTGACAGTTGAAACTGGCAACAAAAGGAATACTACATAGAACATATGTTCTAGAAAAGATGTATTAAAAAAAAGACATAATGAAGACCTGAAGGCCTTTTTAGGATGAACGCAAACAATGCTAATCAGCCGCATTATTTAATAGTTCATTTCATGATGTTTAAAAGAAATTCCTTCATTGTGGGAATTCTATATCATTATTCATTTATCATCATTTTCTGATGGTTTCAGAGCAAATATATCCAGCGTGACTGACACTTTACTCCCAGTTCTGAATTCTGCTGGTGTTAACTTTGAATTCCTTTAGGTTTCCTCATTTTTTGGATTCTGTTTAAAAATTAACCTTTCTGCTGAGATTACTTTTATAGAGAGCATTATTATGATGACATATTTTACAAAGTATCTGGTAAAGGTGCTATTATAATACTTGCTGTAGAAAACTAAAGCAAAATTGTGAATGTTTCCACAAGGGTATTTCGGTATTGCATGTCCAATACAATTATAGGTTAAACTTGTCCTTGACATCAGCTTTCAAAATGTAGGGACATTCAGTATTTTTAAATAAATATAGATTAATTATTTAGTAGTATATCTAGGTCCCATTGCTATTGTGATATTCCAATTAAAATATGTATTGCAGAAGGAAATTTGAAAAATGTTTTCAAGATTATAGAGATAAAAATGACTTCAGTACAAAGTAGGAGAGTAAATATGTATTTACTGAGGTAATAATGGAGTACTCTTTCATTTGGAGAATACAAAAGAACTATATACCCCATAGTAGAGTATCCTGTATATATTAATAGAATAAGATGAAAAAATTGATTTTACTGCATTAATGTCTAATGTAGGAATTCAGAATAAAGATGAGTTTGTTAGTATAGTCATATTCTGATCTCTAGTTATAAGTACAGTAATCACTGAAAATTCATAAAATGACTTGTGCGTCAGAAAATCAAATAGAAATAAGTATTGCAAATCTTAGTCTCATCTGGACTGCAAGTCATTTCAAATTCTAGGAGTAGTTTAAATGTTAAAATGAATCTGACTAATCTAATCTACTCTCCGTTTTTCACATTAGCATCTTCTGGCTTTCTTGATGGAAAAGGGATTAGCATTTATTATGTTAATAAATATTACAAAAAAAAGTTCATAACCTTTATATTTCATCAGGGGCTTTCAGAGATGGTTTGAATTTGTAGAAAAGAATATCTTGAAATAGAAGGTTTTAATCTCAATCCTTGGAAGACAATTAACACAGAATTTCCACAATGTAATTTTCAAGACATTTTCAAATAGAGTTATAGGGTTGTTAATCTAAAATCTTCTGAAGGATCTTTAACAAATCTAAACAGATTGAATTGAATTTATTCCTGGCATCTTTTCATTAACTAATTGTATTTATGTCTGTAATTTACCTTGAAGACAAAGAATAAAATACAGTGGATTTAAGGCCGCATTTATTGTAATTGAAGCCAAACTTTTCTCCAGCTTTTTAATATTTTTCTATTTTATATTTGTAATTCAATTTCTATTTTAAGTCTTTATGTAATGCTCCATTTTTCACCCCCCCCCCTTAAATGCTGCCTAATGTTTGTTATCTTCTATGTAGCAATACCTTGCTTGATCATTCTTATGAAATCCTTCTCGATTTAGGAGTCTGACCAAAAGTTTAGGTAAATGGACAAATATGCAAAACTATGATACACAGTAATTGCAATTACTCTATGATAAATAATGGCTATCTAAAATAAACCCAACAGATATGCTAATTTTCTGTTTAGTGAAATAAAGTATATGTAAGCTACATGTACATGAGCTAAGAAGTATTTTTTGTGGAGGAGAAACAAAAAGGTAACTGAAACAAAAGTTTGCTAAACATCAGCAGCACATATGAAAACCAAACCATATCTTTACATCCAATCCTTTTGAGGGGAAAAAAAAAAAAGAAAAAAGAAAAAGCCTAAATGAAATAGATGTCTCTCCTTCTATCAGCTTAGCTAACATGAATCACAGATGCCATTAGCCAGAATAGCTATAGAAAACACTTTGTATTAAACATAATAGAGAAATTCATACTAGAGTAAATGATGTAACCTTGCAGTACAACATTCACCCACTTCAGAGCTGGGTAAAGAGAAAGCAGTGAGACTGTGTATTTTGTAAGTAAGTGTACACTGTATAGTTTAAAACTAATGTAAGCCAAGTTTGCTTTATCTGTCATTCTTTACTAAACATTTGCAGTGATTCTCAAGGTTCATTTCTGAATGGACATAGGAAAACCTCTAAAGCAAAGATAGACTCGAATGACAGTCTCCTAACTTTCCATGATGAAGATTGGTCCAAGATCTTGCGTGAGCTCCTGCTATGGTAGCCTGGGAAATTCAGTGTCTGAAAATCCATCATGGCAGAGAATCAGAGATTCAGAGATTCAGGGATTCATAGCTAAGATGCTGAGATGGCATCTCAGCTTCCCCATGCCACTATATGTGTTTAGTTTCAACACAAAAACCAAGGAAGTGCTGCATTCAAAAGGCTAACAGGCTTTCTGGTGTCATATTGAACTGCTGATAGTAGTTTAAAATACCTGCTTTTCTAGATAACATGAAGGAATTATGGGGGAAAAGAAAACTCACTATGACTGTATACCAAGGGGGATATTTACAGTGACCTACAGTTGTAATGTTTTCCATAACATTTCCATAACATATACAGGATTTACAAAATAAAACTACTCCTACAAAATAGTCATCAGAAGTAACTACACTTGTAAATCTTGTGAATACAGTTAATTTTTTATATATGGCACTATGGGCTTATGAGTAGGTAGCTAATAATCATTGTTTTTCGTGTGTCTACATATGTTGTTCATAAGCTATAAAATATTTTTATTATTTCATGCCTAAAATCAGGACTATTGAAAAAGTTCTAAAAAATTATTCAAAAATTCTACCTGATGCGACCCTTCTGCTGAACCACAAAATAAATAAAGTATATGCTTTCAGCTGAAAATGAATCTAAATGCCAGATTCTTTCAGTTAGTTATGAAATCAATGAGCTTGCAAGGAACTTTGTAAAAAGTGATGAGAGAAATAATAGTAAGTATATTGAAAGAATCGAATGAGTCAACCACATTACTGTACTAAACAAAGTAACGTAACAGAATATGTTTTTCATTATGGATTGTCCAGTAGTAAAGGTCATTAGCAGTGGAAGATGTGCGATATATTACTTAGATGATAATGGGTATTAAATCAATACTGAATGCTTAATAAATCTATTCCTTTTCTGTAAGCTATTTATACTAGTTGATGGAGAGAAAGTGATAATGACTCAAAATGAAATGTTCTGCAATGTAGGGAAATGTAAATTATAAGAAATAAAAAATATTTGTATGACATAGATCCAGTTGTTCTATTTTCCTTAATTGTCACGTATCCTGCCATGTTTTTTATCTGCTTAGTGAATTTACAACTAACACAGCAGGTTGTGAATTTTTAATAGGATCTCTTCAAGGAAGGAAAGGTCAGCATTAACATAAAACTCTTCTTTAAGACTTGTAGTGCAAAGGTTTCATAGCAGAGAACAGGTGTTGCTGCAAAAGTGAAATCTGCCACAGCAGTCAAGCTAACAGATTCCTGGACTTAGTATATCAAGATTGCAAGTCCACAGGGACCAAACATGACTGTTTTGTCGGTGTTAATCTTGCTTGTTGCATGCAGAATGATTTAATAAATAAAAACAATAGTAATTACAAAAACCTTTTGGTTTTCCTAATTAAAATATGTTTTCCTCCTCTTTTTTTTTGCTTCAGCTTCATTCTGACCAGGACAAGGGAGATGGGTCCCTCAAATACATTTTGTCAGGAGATGGGGCTGGTACTCTCTTTATTATCGATGAGAAAACTGGTGACATTCACGCCACTCGGAGAATTGACAGGGAAGAGAAAGCCTTTTACACCCTGCGCGCCCAAGCTATAAACAGAAGAACTCTGAGACCAGTGGAGCCTGAATCCGAGTTTGTCATCAAAATCCATGACATCAATGACAACGAACCAACGTTTCCAGAGGAAATTTATACTGCTAGTGTTCCTGAAATGTCAGTAGTGGGTGAGTACTTATATTGAGGCATAAGTGATCGCTCTAAATATGCTACTTGACGAATAACTTCTCTATCCTATGTATAATCAGTCATGTCCTGAACTTTAGCTCATGAATTAAATATTTTTAGGTTTTGATATATTTGTTCAAATGCTACAATTGAATCCAGAAACAGATTTCATGATTTAAGAACATTTCTACATATAATCTTTAAAATATTCATTTACAATGCTTTGAAATATATAAATAGATAATAATGAATGGTGAATCATCTCCTCCATAAGAACTGTTCAAATAAGATCAATGAGTTAGCTTGTCAAAAACTCAGTGAATTTTTCCTTTCGTTTTCACCGGCGGTCCCCAGTGGTACTAAGCATTGAGGTTGCCTATTCTTTCATTCATTTTGTGTTTTTTTAACTCAAGCACTGTTGATCCACTTTATTCTCCTCTTTCCTCTTTTTATTCATTTTTTGAATGTATGGACAAATCCCCTTTTGCTTTCTGTTCTTAACTTATTCATGAATGGCAGCAGAAAGAGTAGTTTTTTTCAGTTCATCTTTCTTTTTTGCACTTTAATTTTGTTTCCTAGGGATGAGCCTTACATGTTATTCTTCTCTTTGTTGCCAAGATTTGAGTAGACAAGATGCAAAATCATTAGCTAAACATTTTCACTGTTGAAACTTGTGTCTTTTGTTGATGTATCTATTTCTTGGCATGAATGGGCCGATCTTGATATCTTCCTGTATAACATCAGCCATGAGCCTCTGATGGAACTATAATAATTTTTGCTTCAATCTGTCCCATAGTCTTCCAAGGCTTTTCTTCATTAGCACAGTTTATATCAACTAAACATTTGTGGAAAACTGAATTAGCGTACAGTTTGCTGACCATGACAACGTGGAAAGTATAGCTAAGATAAATAGTATTTGATGCCCATGTCAGAACGTTATTACATGAAGCTAGCACAATTTATTCTTGTCTATCTTAACTGCAAAGTTGTGGTCAGCATCATGCCAACTAGTCAGATTCAATCATATTCACATTTTGGAAATCATTACTTAGTGCAAACAATCTTCAGGAAATATTTTGAAAAGCTCAAAACATATCAGCAGTAGTTGCTTTTAAAAATGTCTAATTGTTGTATAGCTGAAGACACAATATAGACTTCTAAATATCCAGAGAACAAACATCGTCTATTGGCAATTACTACTACTTTTATGACTGCTTGAACTAGATCAAACAGTACTTTGAGATGCAGGTATTTGAGTTGTAGTACTTAACTTTCCTGAGCTTTAGATTATGTTTAAAACCCA
>JAUBNY010000114.1:504524-537387 GCA_032275445.1 Crypturellus soui | reverse complement strand
CAAACAGTACTTTGAGATGCAGGTATTTGAGTTGTAGTACTTAACTTTCCTGAGCTTTAGATTATGTTTAAAACCCAAAAGGTACACAATCACTTAAAGATATGGACCTGCAAAGCTTTCCAAAGTGTATGGAAGCATAATACTAGTAATTTTCCATTCTTTGTAAGATGGTGCTACGCTGGAATCCAGTCAAGTTAGCCCCCTTAAAGAGGAGGATGGAAAAAGCCTCTCTAATGTTTACTGCTAGAATAAAAACGTAACACAGATCTTTATTTACTGATAGCTTTTCGGTAACCACAACCACATGGTTTAGTAAATCCATGCAATTTTAACACAGCATTTTTTAAGAGTGCTGTTGTCTTTTCTAGAGGGAAAGGCACACAGAGAGATTACAGTAGGTTTGAAAAAGACCTCTTAGAACTTCCAGTTTGTTCCTCATGTTCTTTCTATATATAAACACCAGTAGCTTAAAATCTAATTGGAAAATTTTCACAAAGGGATTTAATGTCTTTTATTAAATATTATGCTATTAAATAATGTTTAGTTATAATCGATTGACTCATAATTTTCCCAGGCTCAATTATATAAAGAAGATATTTCTCTGAAAGATTTTCAAATATCTATTGGATTTTTCAATGATTCTAAAGTATGCTATGTATCAGTATGTCCAGAGTGATATACAAATTTTGAAAGAGATGGACTGCACCAGCTGCAGCAACAAGAACAACAACAAAGATAAGGAAAAGAGTTAAAAATGATAAGAAAAATATCTGAAATACTGAACTTATTGGTAAAGATCAAAATATCCTTATACTGCTAATCCTGTATCTTGCACAACTATTTGTTTTAAACTGAAAAGACTTAATTCCTAAAATGAAATAGTCATAATTTAGAGAATTATTTCAGAAGTGAAACTAAGCTAAAATACATCCTGGGTTTTTTAAATGTGGTTGTTCTGCTACTACACAACCCACCATGTAAGAGGCAGAATTTGTTTTTAAATTTATAACTGATTCCTGGAAGCACAGGTTATCATCTGTGGTCCGTGACTAGATGACATGATTTTAAAATATCTTTCATTTTTTTCAGTCAAGTTTATACATTTCTTCCTAATGTTAATTAAATTTTCTGATTTAAGTAAACCAGTCATCTCAGAAATGAGTACAAATGCCCTAAAAAAAAGATGCATAAAACCTGGAGGCAAATATTAATTATAATTAACTATTAATTAATTATAATTAATTTGAAATTTTAAAGCTGGTATGTCAGAAAATCGTCATATATTTAAATTTTAACTAAATGTAGTGTTCCAAAGTTAATTACAAAATATTTTTAAAATAACCAGCTTAGTATTTTTTTTCTAACATCACATAATTCGAGAGTTTTTAGTACAAAAACCACTTATTGCCTGGTTGGCCATAGGCTAGCAATGTTTCAGAATGATTGATTGCTATAAGGAAATTAAACTGAAGTTGTAGTTTTTGCTGTAATTATACTGTTGCTTTTCCTCCTGCAGCAATCATCTCTGTAAACATACAGAAACATGCAACTTTTTTAAAGAGATGTCTGAAAACATTAAACAGAGTTTAGGTATGAATATTGACCTGTGCATAAGTATCAGAAAGAAAAATAACATAGCCAGATTAGTGTGGTGCTTTCTTGTGCTAGTAAATAGCAAGTATATTGTTATGGAAAGAGAATAATGCTAACAAGACTAACCTATTTTCACTTTCTAGTTCAGCCAATTATTTCTCCTTTTTTCAACTATTTTCTATTTGGACACATCTGTGCTGCAAGCACATGCTGAGATATTCACATTATCTCCAAATGCATACATTTGAATACCAGAAGGCAAGTAGTCCTGTTACCATGTAAGCTTATTCGTATTCTTCATTGCAGTGCAATGAAGTGCATTGCAGTGCAGTCTGCACTGTATGAAGGCATACAGTGTAATAGGCCCGTGTTCAGAACTGTTCTTCGCACACTTGATTTTACAGCTTTCAGCAAGATTGCATACAACATTCGTCAGCATTCCATCATGCATCTGTTACTTAATATCCAAATAAATTCATAAATCACTTTTAATCACTAATATTTTCTTTCCCAATTCATAAAAGACTGCTATTACACAATGTCTTATTTTCTGTACCAACTGCAGCAAAAGAAGTGCACAAGTAGCAAAAATGTGCAAGAAGCATCAGCTTCAAATAATTGAAATCTGTACGCCTCTTGGAGCATAGGGTTTGCTCCATCTTAGAATGTCCTGTATTATAAAATACAGCAAAGAGGACCAGGAGATAGGAAAAAGACTATTAATACTGTACCTAACACCCCTTAAGATGTCAAACCATGGCATATGATGCAGTCATGTGCCAGTCTCAGAAAAGAAAGAGTGTTTTTTTAATTCTGCCTCAGGCTGTGATATTAGCTAGATAGATACCTGGAAATGTTGGCCATTTCTATAATCAATTACTCTGTCTTGACAAAGGCCCGTGAGTTCTTTGTTGTTCTGTTCATCTTTCTTCTGCTGCTCGTTAATCACGATAAAGGCAGAGATAAATGGGCTAACTTCAGGATCTTGCATTTAGGTCAATAGCCCAGAAGGCAACTTACTCTCCTGAAGTCTTTGTATAGATCTTTTATCCTCTTTCACTTTTTTCTTTACCATTTCCCAAAGTTTATGACTTAGAATGTTCTTCCATTTCTGCCTATAATCTTCTCTTGTACCCATTATATTCTTCATGTGTCTCTCGTTCATTTGAGGCCTTCTTTTCAGAGCTGCAGATAAGTCGATTTAATTCCGTATGACTTTTCCTGTGGATTCTATCTGCTGACGTCTTCTAGGCAATCTTTCAGAAGTCTTTCCTATTTAGGCCAGAGGGTTGTTCTTCTTTCTTTCCTTCTTTCTTTATCTTTTCTATCACCACATCCGTTCCTTTATTATTTTATGTTTCTCTATTATTCTGTTCTAGCCTAGATATTCTGTAATCATTCCTCACCTGTATTCCATCCTGTATCTTCAAGGCAAAGCAACTTTGTCTATTAATTACTGTCTCAGCAGCGCTGATCTCTTTGCATTTCTAATAGCTGTCATCCTCCGTAGCTGGTCTTTTCAGCTTCTGCACTAAGGATACCAATATGCACTTCATAATGATGTAGCCTCCCTCTGGGTTTACATCTGATCTATAGATTGGGTATCTCACAGTTAGCCTGTCTTCTCTACCTGTGGCAGTCATTTTCTCTTTCCCTTTAGATAGCTTTTCTATGCTATTACTTGCATTTTTATCCATTTTTTTTATTCCCTGCTTTCCACTACTCCCAGTCCTGTATTCTCATTTGTACCATAGCACATACATTTCCTTGTTTCCTATTAACAAAATAGATGCATATATACATAAACATACATATATATATGTGCATGTATATATTATGTATATATATACACATACTTTTTTTAAATAATTCTCTCACCAAAGCCTTTTGTATCTTCTGATTTAGACTCTCAAAATTACAGATTTTGAAAAAAGCATACATTTCATTTCCAAATTTCTTACAGAAAATGTATCATTTCAGTATACAAGCACATACTGCTTTACTGGAGAAGAGGTGGGAAAAGTAGGCTTTTTTCTTTTTTCTTTCCCTCTTTCTCTATTCAAAAAGATATCAAAATATCTACTGCATTGGCCTTTAGTTTATTGTTTGCTGAGTTATAGTAGTAACAAGTAAACAATACCTCACTGACATAATTTCCATGAATATGTAGTCTTTTTTACATCTTCTCCACCAGTTCTGTTATATTCAGTAGTTTATTTCAGGGTAAAATGTGTGAATACTTCCTCACTTTTCCACCAGAAAGAGCAGAAAAAAATCTGCTATTTCAAAGTTGTTACTTGTACAGACAATTCATTTTGATCCATAACTTGCTGATACTCAAAACACATAATTCACATGAGGGTAAGGAAATACATATTTCAAGTTCAAATTTATAGCAGATATTCTGTATGTTTTTTTCTGTTAATTATCTTCAGAATTTCTTATTAAATATTTCTACATTGTAAATGCATTGTGAGGTTAGTCATAAACACTTGTATGGTGTTTGAATATGCTTGCAAGGAAAGCATTAAAAAGGTAAAGTGTATTAATTATTAAAAGGGCAAAGTATATTAGCTATTATTAAGACTTTAAAGAGATTAACATTAAACATTAAAATTGCACTTAAATATGCATTCTGAGAACTACAATAATCTGGTAGGTGAGATTACAATAATCTGGCAAATGATTTTATTTCTTAATGTATTAGTTAATTAAGTGGGTCTAAATCATCTTTGTATAGATTCATTCTATATTATTCTATAGTAATACTTTCAAATATACAAACATAAAATTATATTACTGATAAGTCTGATATATAAGTCTGAGAATATACTGATGACTATATTCTCCAGAATGTATCATTTTTTGTGATCTCCTAAATGATGCAGGTACTTTTAGATACTAAAGACCAGAGATGCAACTTTTAGCAACTTCACGAGGAGCAATCTGCACATGTCAGATATGACCTTTCTTTTCTCCACTACAGAGTGAGGCCTGAGTGCTGGACAGAGTAGCATAGACTTGGTCTCATCTGTGTTGTATTTTGTTAACCCTGATCCATATGATCATTTTTCATACCTCGGATTTTTTACCCTAGCAGTCTAATCAGTTCATTCCAGGTTTCAGAATGGAGCAACAAATACACCTTTTCTACACTCATAATCACTGGACTTAACTCTATTGGTAACTTTAACCTGCCCTCAGTTCTGGAAATGGTTTCCCACCACAGCCCTACTTTCCACCCTCCATTAGGCTCCCATTTACCAACCTATCTAGCATTACCCAGGCAACATTCAAAGATTTCTCCAGCTTTTTAATTCTTCTATCCTTTATCTGCCCAGCAACAGCTCCCAGGTTCACTTATATGTGATAAGATACAGAAATCGCTCAGGGAAGAGGAAGAGAGGGTTGAAGGAAACCTTGTAATGGAGTTAATAGTACCATTCCCTCAGGAGAGCTAAGCTTGAAATTACGTAAAAATGAAAAAAATTTAAAGATGAAAAGTTATTTAAAACTAAAAATGTGTAAATCCAGAAGGCCTAGTAGGCTTTTTGAGTATTCTTCACTAAATTTATATAGCAAACAAAGAGAAAGCATAGGAGATGCAAATATTTGATACATAAAATATGAGTAAAGTTTTTGAAATAATTTAATATAGGTAAGAAATAGATGCTTGCAAAGAGTAACTATATAGGCAGGAGGCTAAGCAACACTGAAGCAACATTCACGGGATGTCCTTACATAATGTGAATGGCCTGGAAAGTATTTTGTGTCAAATCCAATAAATGGGCAGACAGGGCAGAAACAACATGGCTGCTAAATCCAAATTGAGCTCTGTTACTTTCCTGGGGTGACTGGACTGGAGGGAGACCAAGCTAAGCAAATATAAGGCAATAAGACTGTAGTGTAGAACAAACTCTGTGCACTAGTGGCACACGCTCCCATCTAACATGCTCCTCTGCTTCTGCGTAGTTTCTGTCAGGTTCCTTACATGAATCTCTGCTGCTCTGGTACATTCAGGGGTAGTCTGTCCCTCTTAGGGGCAAGGGCCAAAATCAAAGCACTGACTTGGGCACCTGGAATGATGCACAGAAGGAGGGTAGCTGTGCCCTTGCCCTTTTAACAAATACACGTTAAAACAGCAAGCACGTATGTGCCTTTGGTCACTCCTAACTGAGGAAGTCGTAACTGCCAGAGGCAGACGTTGTAACATTGCAAACAAAAAGATTTTTGCCTGTTGATTTTAAAGTCTTTAGAAAGGTTGTTTTTTTTCTTTTTTTTTCTGCAAAGCTATCCTTCAAAGTAGATTCTAGATGATTATTTAATTACTTTTCATATAAATAGAATAAATATGTAATGCTAATTTCTAATACTAATTCCTAATAAATAAATACTGCTAATTTGGATATATAAAGGAAATGTGAAAATCAGAAACAGTAGGAAATAACACAGTCTCATGTAATAAAGAGAAAACGAACATCACCTTTTGTGAGCTTGAAATATGGACTTTTCACCCCCAGCTGATTGTGCTATAGCTATATATATTTGAGAAATAGCATAGTTATATTAATGATGCATTTGCCAGCAGATTTTTTTTCTGATTGTTTTATTCTTTCTACTCATTACCACAGTACTTAGGTTACTGAATGTTCTTCATTCTAGTCTTCCTTGTACACATGCAACACTCCACCCTTTGCTAGTTAGGAGCAAGGATATGTATGTTCTAGTAGTTTGCTGTATAAAAGACAGTACAAACAAGAATTTAAAAAACATTTCAGAATCAAGGCAAAAATTCTCTTTAATGAAAAGCTCTACATACTTTCTTAACATAGTATTTGTACTTAAACACAGATACCTAGTCTGTCTACTACTGAGGGAAATATGAGGTTTCTGTGAATCAGTTTTTAGGATGGCTGTTTGCATAGGATGACTTATTTTTCTTTTGCTTTATGTTTCTTTCCTTCTTTCCCCCACATTTCTTTTCTGTGTGTAAAGGAAAAACATATCTACACTACATGGAGCTATAACAGGAGAAATCTTCTTGATAGGTTATTTTTTTCCTCTGATGGAGAGAAAAAATTGAACAGAATGTTGAAACTATTTTGATTCAAAACAATTGGCAGTGATGAGGGCAAACGTTAAATATTTTGAAGAACTCCAGCATTTTGCTCTAAAATTTAGAAATGCTCTTGGAAAATTCCTTGGTTCTAAAGAACCAAGAGATATCAAACTGTATCATGTAACCATGTTTCTTCTAGTAATATCCATCTGTAGTTCCACTTAGAAGGTAAGAGGAGTTGATTATAAGCTTATGCCAAGTTCTGAGACCTATTTAATTATCTTTTCCTGTCATGTTGCTGCAAGTGGAGTTTTATAGCACATTGGCATCATTGCCAAAGGGAAAAAAAATCAGTTCTGGGTAATGAAAAGCAGAAATTTATTATAATAAGTAAATGAATTCTCTGAAAACAGGAACTGAGTACCTGGTGATACAACGATAAGAATTCAGCTCAGTCATTGCTGGTTTTCTCTTTAATATTGGTTCTTCACCATGCTTGTAGAATTAGGGAAATCCAGAGTCAAACTATTTAGAATGAGATCAGTGAAACAAGGTGTGTTTTTATGAAGTTGTCTATAAGCTAATAAATATATTAGAAAATCCAGTCAACATTAGCTGAAATTTCCATTGGGGTCTGTGTGAATGGAAACTGGTGTCCATGGACCTCCTGCTCTCCTGTGGAACTAAGGTGATTTTGCTTCTTTCAGGTACTTCTGTGGTGCAAGTCACAGCCACTGATGCTGATGATCCCTCCTATGGAAACAGTGCCAGAATCATTTACAGCATACTTCAAGGACAGCCATATTTCTCTGTGGAACCAGAAACAGGTTAGGAAAATTGCCATTGTCATTATTTCCAATTACCATAAACTATGAGCAACAGTTCTCATGTCACCTAAAGAATTTATTTTTAAAATGTCTAACTGAAATGAAATATTTCTTCTTTTTTTCTTCTAATAATTTATAATTCTTATAATGAATAAATAAAATAGATATTGCAGCTAACAGTAAACACTTTACAGTGGTAACTATTAAAATAGCTATGATAGCATAAAGACCTAAGTAAGACTATTTCTAGTAAAAAAAGGGTTCATGTGCTAGAAAACATGGCTATATTTTTCTTCGTTGGACTAATAAAAAGTGTCCTTCTTAACCACAAGCTCTGTCTTGTATATGTATCTTGCATCATTTTTAACATGAAATGGAAAATGAGAAAGGAGTCTTTCTTTTTAAAGAAACAGGTGGCCTGTACTGAAGACTCTGTAAAGTTTATAGTATGAAATATGTACTTTTAAATTTAAAATGCATATGTCAGAAATATATTTCAGATAGAAATACTCCATGTCAGACAGAGATGAATAACAATTTTTGTCTTTGCTTTTGTTTAAGGCATCATCAGGACTGCTTTGCCAAACATGAACAGAGAAAACAGGGAGCAGTACCAAGTAGTTATCCAGGCAAAGGACATGGGAGGCCAGATGGGTGGATTATCAGGGACCACCACCGTGAACATCACATTGACGGATGTCAACGACAATCCACCTCGATTCCCCCAGAGTAAGCTGCATTTAATAGTCGTCCTGTACTATAAGAGCTTCAGACTAAAGAGTTAAGCAATCACCATCTGGTTTAATTTAGAGTAAATCTAGATTATGGGGCACACATGAACAAAAGGCTTATGTGCTGATTTATTCACTATTATTAAAGTGGAAAATTAAATGTTACAGCATTCCTTTGTTAGGAAAACAGTTACATGATCAAATATAACTGAAACAAACCTGGGATAGTCTCCAGTATTATGGGAGGGGGTGAAAGGTGAAATCCTAAGAGCATTAGAGCAATGTTTGTTTTTCTCCTTACCTATAGCTTAATTCCTACACACTCCCTCATTAGAAAATAAAACATGTAGTAATTCTAGGTAGGCAGAAATGTTGGAATTGTAGTCTCTGCTTAAACATTTAATCATGATGAACCTGGGAAAAGAATTACTTGAAGGAAGTCAAGCATATTTGTACTTGTACAGTCACAGTGCTACAAAACCTGACAGAAGACTTCCCAAAGTGAAGCAAACAGCAATTAGCAGTGCTGCTTTTGACAGCTTCAGCTTACTAAAGCCCCTTATACTGCCCCTTATACTTATTTAACACCATTATTGGTCTCTACATAATATGAAAGGGTTAAAGTATGTGATACAAGATTTGCTAGAGGTTAAATATTTTTTTAAAAATGAAGTCAGTATAATCACAAGCTGGTATGGGCATACTTAATAAAAAATGGATTAGGATCATCCTCACTACCCACGTTGTTTCTGCTATAATTCCATCACCTCCAGCAGTCACAGATATAAGACTTCAGGAACTTTCGTTTTTACAAACCTTTCATGGCACAAACAGAGTACTCAATGTTATTCAACTGAATATTACAGTTATTGTATATGCATTTCTAGGATATTTATCATCATGTGATTTCATACACGCTTAAAATAGAAAAATCTGAGCATGTGCATTTCCTCATAGGCCCTATTCTGGAGAGAATTTATTGTTAATTTGTATGTCCTTTTGTATTTCTTCAATATTTTGATTTATTAAATTTTTAGTTTGCATTTCTGTATAGGGTGGTGTAGGTAAAGAAGGTTGTCTTACTGTTCCATTAAGTTTCGCTGACTTTTGAGGAAGGTCTTTCACATTCAAAGATTTAGGGCAATATTAATTTAACAGTTGCATTTAGGACAGCCCATAAGCATCAAATATAGTTGTTGATGCTTTCTTTTTTTCTTTTTCTTCTTCTCTTTCTTAAACACTATGTTAACATGTATAGAGTCAGAATCAGATTTCTAGACTAAGATTATGGAATCATGCTTACATGACTTACCTTGCAGTCCTACTCCATATTCATCTGACTGACATGAAGATCTGATGAAGGCCAGACATACCTGGGTATTTTCCTCTTACATCAGTGTAACACATAGTTGGCCTTTGCTTTAAAGGAAATTTTTACTCGCATTTTTTCATTTTTTTGTCTTTTTTTTAGTTTGTTCTCTCTACCTCGTGCCTTGCTAGATATGAATATATGTTCCAGTGGAAATTATTTCTTAAACATTTATAAACCTGGCTTCAATTTTATCAGATATGTGACAGGACTGACTTTCAAAAAACCTTAGATTCAATCAAAAGATGCCAATATATACGATTCCTGATTTTAACAGAGCTCAATGACACTAATGGAATTAATACTGATTAAGTAAAATTGTTCTTACTCTGTGCTATTAATAAATAATAGACTTGTAACAGGTTCATGAGATGACCATATTCATATCAGGCTTAAAAATTATCAGGAAAAATACTAGTAAATCCCTTAGGATTTAACATAACTTAGTAGCATATTAAAGCTACACATTCCAACAATTATTTTTCAAGACAAATTAAACTTTTCCCACCAGAAGCTGATATTAGAATTATAAAAAAATCAACATATTTTATTTATCTTGTTTTCTCAGAAGAAAAGCCTCTGATGGTTTAGTGGTTATATAGTGGTATAGTGGTTTATGGCTCTTCAGAGTATTTTTCTCATCTTGAAGTTATCTCCTGAAAGCCACTGTGAGATCAATGGCTCTTCTTCTGACAAAATTTACCAAGAAATTTAGCACTGAAACATCTGCACAGGAAGACTAGAGGAGACTTCAGATGTTGAATCTCTATTTCAAATGTTTTCAGAAGTAAGATGTTGATCTGGGCTTGCATGGAATTCCCAAACCCTTCCATGCTGGAATTCAAATCCAGTTAACTGGAAGAGAGGTGTAAGAAACAATGATTAATATAGAAGAAACAGTTGGTTTCAGTAGCAGAAGTAACCCACAGTAGTTTAATACGCCTTGTCACTTTAGCATGATACTCCTGTTTTGCAGCAAAAACTGCTCAGTGAGTAGTATATTTTAGCATGATATTTTCATTTTGTTGATATGGTTGATCAGCATATCCATCATTTTAATGTTTTACAAATACAGGTATAGTAGTTTCCTGGTTAAACATTTTAGGATATGCTATGACATTTTTGGAATCTGAGTCTTATTTATCCAAGCGATTCATGAACTTAGGAGCCTGAGTGTGACTGACATTTTGAGTTTTCTCAAAGTTTTCTCGTGCATCTTTGAATAATGACTGCCCAGGTCTTCAGTGAGACTGTGGCCTTTATTAGACTAAAGGTAAATATTTGTACAGAGTAAGCACCTATTTAAGAGTGTAACTGTGTGTAAGATTGCTCTGTCATTCTCTATAACAAACTGAGGTCTGTCCAAACGCAAATGTATAGACTTTAATCTGCCGGCTAAATTCCACTCTCCTTAGTAGATGGGAAAGCTTTTCCCTTCCTTGCTGCTCCTGCATTTGATGGGACAGAGAAATGCGAGAACATCACTCACTGGAGTATATGCAAACTGCAAATCACTGCTTCTTGGGGAAGAAAAGAAGAATAAGCTAAAGCATGCACAGAGGGATTTTGCAAGAGTAATCCTGCATCTCTGTAACCTGTTGGAGTTCTCATAAAACACCTAAAGCTCCACCACACCCAATGCTTAGTGCCCCAAATGATTTATGATTATAAATCATATCACGGTGATAAAATTAATAAATGAGATACTTATTATGGTGAATACTTATATAAAGGGATAGGTTATCTGTAAAATAGTCCTTTAGAGGATAAACTTCTGATTATTTTCATTTTGTATTTCCCCTACCTTTTTATTAATTCAAAACAGGAGTTCTTAGTACTTTGTAGATTAAATCTATGAGCTGGTTCTTGGACTGGGAGTCAAGGTATTGTCCACAAGGTATAGCTTTGGGATGTAGTTTTAAGCACTTGAGAAAAAAAATGCAGAGAAGAGCTGACACACCATAAAACTAATTAGAACATATAAATATTAACTACAAAAGAAAAAAGAAAATAGAAAACAATAGGTCTTTCATCATAGTCTCATATAGTGCTGAATAAATATTAAATGGGGGCAGAGGCTATGTTTTCTTCTTTTTTAACCATTAACAGATTACAGAGAGATTATCTACTAATGTAGCAAAGTACACAGATTTAGGTATTAAAGAAAGGTAATGAAAATGTCAGAACAAGTGGCAGATAAATCATTTGCCTGAAATACTGGAATGGAAGCGTACAAAAATAAATTCGTATTAATAGAATATAGAGTGTTATATATATATTATATATATGACAGAAAGTATTATTTCTGCCCTTGTGTATCAGGTTCATATCAAAAGATGCTTAAAAACATTTATATAAAGAATTCAGTTTTAGTCTTTTAGTAAAGTCAGCATTTATTTACAATCCATAGACGAATGTATTTATTTTTGATTTTTTTTGATTAGGTTTCCTAAATTATAACATAATGAGATGAAAAAATTGCTTCAAATTAGGGGCAAGTCTTAAATTTCCCGGTAGCTGGATTTTTTTTCAGTTGTACTCTGTTAAGAGGTATCAATAACCTGCACAGGACTCGCCAATTTTTTTCTGGGGATCTGATAAGATAATTAGGCTGCCACAGGCCTCCCAGGGATTCCTTGTCACTGCTCTCCCACTAATTCTTCACGATCATTCACAGCTAACAACCTGTGGCTGTACGTACTTTTCTGGTCTTCTAACTTGTACCCAGGAATTTATGTACTACCTTTTTGGTAGCCTGAATGACAGCTGCGTCTGTATTCATTTTTAATTTTTTTTAAGTAATTCTTCATAGTATTTGTGTCCCACATGTTTTTCCTACTATTAAGTCCTGACAGATAATATGAGAGATCTCTATCCTTTTTTACTGTTTTAACCATATGGCTAGTTTATAGAATACTAAAATGTACAGTTAAGATACTTATTTCAATTAACTGCAGCATTTCGAAATGATGACAGCTTTTATCCTGTTTTGTATCAGCTATGTGACACTGAAATGCAGAGATACATTTAAGCCACGGAAAGCAGCACAAAGAGAAATGAAAATATTTTGGGGTCTTATTTAAACATGAATTAACTGCTTTAACAGACACAGCAGCACTCTGCTTGTGGATTTTCAAAAACATTTATCTGCATTAAAGTGTCAAATTTATTTAACATTGTACCTCATTATTTAATTTTGAATGTTGAGATTTCAAACTGCTACTTATAGTTTGTCAAGGAAGTTGGAGACTGGAACAGAGGAAGGAAGGGAAAGTTGTTGTAGCTGTTGTTTGTACTGCTGATGTGAAAAATTTATCCACAAAGATTCTAATTAGGTATTAAGGGGAAAAAAGCGGTAGCAATGAGAGTGAAGTCTGAAGAGATCATAAAAAATATCCTTCTTGATAGTATTTCAGGAATTAAATGGGCAAGAATACTAGACGTATGTGATCTTTCTAGGCTGTATATTCTGTAAAGTTCCTTTTCAACTCTCATTTTCTGCAATTTCATTTCCACTCTTGCACGTAAACTTTTCTCATAGTACAATTCTCTCTGTCCTATTTTGCTCATCCTTTCAGCACTAAAAGCGAGTTCTCTAGAACAAAATATATATAAAAATACATCACCAGCTACCACATAGCCCACAGTACGATGTTACTTACTGAGTGTATAATGGACTATACAGCTATTGATCAGCTCTTTGTCTCACTGACAGATACGATCCACCTTCGCATTCCCGAATCCTCCCCTGTTGGGACTGCCATCGGCAGCGTCAAGGCCACAGATGCAGACACTGGGAAAAATGCAGAAGTAGAATACAGAATTATAGATGGTGATGGCACAGATATGTTTGATATCATGACGCAGAAGGACACACAGGAAGGCATCATAACTGTGCGAAAGGTGTCTATTTCTAACATTTGTTGAAATTATTTTGCTGTTGGTGTTATGCCACAAGTGTTTGTTGGAAAAATAATGTTTAGGTTGTGTATTGGTAATTGTAAATGCTTAACACTTGCAAGGGTTCCACATTTGTGAGTGCAACTGGGATTATTTCCTTGTAATTAGACCTGAAAATAATAGGTGGCAGATATATCTTTGAGAGGCTGGTGAAGGTTTAAAGTATTATTGCCTATAAAATATATAAAAATGACCCATCCCAAGATGTTAGTTGTAATTATCTCCATGATTTCAAATACATAACTATTCAGTATTCCTGTAGCCAATTTTACTCAGAGAAAGAGTTCAGTCACCACTGAGTGATTTAGGATCTCTGTGTTCAGGGGGTTCTCAGAATATCAGCTTGGGTGACCAAATACAACAGGACACAAATACATTGCCAGAAGCTAAATCGGCAGCACATCAGCTGGTTGCTTCTAAATAAACAATGTATAGTGTTTGGTGTCCTTGCTATGGACACAGATTTACTAACCCAAAGCATCATTGGTATCAGTTTGAACAAGTCTAAGCTCAAAATAATGGTTTAAATACTGCTATATAAATATAGCTCTCTACGGCAACTCATAATATCCTTTGATAAGGTAAAGATAACCTCAGCAAATATCAGAGTTAATTCATTTTTAATCTCTGTATTCTTCTATCGTTATAGTCAGATTTGAGTTTATCTGGAAAGGAAGGAAAACTCCAGGTTCAGAGACCTGATATTTTTTTCTTTTTCTGATTGGCTTCTCCTGGGACATTCCTTTCCTCATTACCTTTTACTTTCCACACATATTCCTATTATATTAAATCGATAGAGTCCTAAAGAAAACCACCCTCATAACTGGACAAAGCATAAAGAATTCATAAATAACACATCAACTCCAAAATATCACCCATAAATGCTAATGAAAAGACCTTTCTCACTGTATCCTTAGTAATCTGAACACTGGTGAAAATTAAAGGATACATTCTCATATTGGTCAATAAGGAATTTATCATTTATTTAGCATAGACAACTGTGATAATCAGTAAGGAAAATGGTGCCATGCTCTGTTTGTTCATGTATAAAAATAATCACTTTGTAGTTATTGCTTGACCAGTATGATTGTGATTTCCTGAGTATATCCAAGAAGAGTCTCCCTTCTGTTCTGACTACTTTTTATAAAAAGTTTGGTGCGGGAGGGAGATAAGCATTGTTTGTCTGGACTGCATCTTTTTCCCCTAAATATTTCAATTTCTAAACTGTCATTTTGGCATCTTTCATGAACATTAATTTGTTCTTAAAAGAAGTAGAGCATGTGTGTGGGAAAATCAAGTGTTCTACCACCCATTTTGAAAAACTCTAGTTTGATATTTCCCTGTTATTTTGGGAAGTCAATGAAGTCATCTTTGTGTCAGAAAGGTAAATTCTCAGCTTGCTCATTTCCTCAGTATCATTAATTAGCTAATCCTTTTCATCTCTGACAGTTGGAAAAATGTGAAGAAATGGAGTTTCATTTCTGCTCCAAATGGATTCTAATTATAACACTGAACCTTTTCTCCTTCCATTTTAAATAGGAACTGCTGACGAAAATGTCAAATCTATTTTGCAAGAAATTCTCTGAGGTTGGATTCATGAAATGCAGTGAAAATGAGTGAGATTAAGTCCTTAAGTTTTCCCTAGAGCTACAGGACTTCAACCTCTCCACATGAACCCCTAAAAAAATTACTGTTAACATTTAAGGCTAGATAAATTTGACTGACAATAAGGAAACTCTGGCAGTCTTGAGTACCCCATGGTTTATTATGTTTCCTGAGAAATGTTAGAATTGTGAACCTTGTTCCAGCATTTCAAAATTTTAATGCCTATATAATTGTCTTCGTGCTTATTCTGGTGAAACAGCAGCAAAAAATTGCCAAACAATCGGTAAATTTGCACTGAAAATAATTTTGCTTTTTGTGCTACATTAATTTAATTAATAATCGGCAAAAGAGACACTCTCTAAAGACGATGAAACTTTCTTATTAGAGGAAGTGGTCCCTATTTTGCAGCAAAATTGAACTGTATGAGGTTTGCCCTAATCTAGCAGAAGATTTGGCAAGGTTCTGAGCCTAATTCTGAGCCCAGTTACACATATTCATCAACATTCATTAATATCCAGAAATATTTAATAAAGTTTAGTATCATCTTTCTTTTTAGCCGCTAGACTATGAGACAAGAAGACTTTACACATTGAAAGTAGAGGCTGAGAATACCCATGTGGATCCACGATTTTATTATCTTGGACCTTTTAAAGATACAACTATCGTGAAAATCTCTGTGGAAGATGTAGATGAACCTCCTGTCTTCAGCAGATCATCTTACCTTTTTGAGGTGCATGAAGATATTGAGTTGGGGACAATAATAGGAACAGTAATGGCACGAGACCCTGATTCAGCTTCAAGTCCTATTAGGTAATATGCTATTCCCTGTATAATGTATTCCATTTGTTAAAGAAATTATGGAAAATACTAATACAATGTGAATTTTCACTGTGCACAGAAAAAGGCAGTAGTGTTCAAAAGTTCAAAAATTCAAAAGTTAGATCACATCTAGCTCAATGAAGTAAACTGTAGTTTGCATTTGTTTGTTTTGCTATGATGAATAAACTTTGAAGAGGCAAAAAGTAAAACTGTACAAGTTGGGTTATGTCTCCTCTCTAATACCTAACATTGTAAAAAATTCATTTTGGCCAAAGAACTTTTTTTTACTGACTTTGAAGTCAGCTGCCATATGATTCTTAATGAGTCTTGGGTAGTAAAACTGGATTTGGAATTGGAGCTGAATTTTCTGTTATGGCAATTTGGTCTGTATAGAGAAGCTAATAGATGAAAATACCCGGCATTTAAAACTTAAGAATATATAAATAACATAGTGCTTGCTGCATCTTTATCCATTCTAATTGCATGAGACAAGTTACAACTTTAGGAGTTATGTTTTCTTAATCGTGACTGAAAAAGAACAAAGTCAGTCCTCATGTTGTTTCTGACTTGATAAGTGGAAGAGCTGCAGCAGAATGAAATATTTTCCTGATTATTATTATTTATGCTGAATAGCAAGCTAAAGATGATTTGGTATAACTTTTCAAGGTTTCTAGGTTAATATCACAGAAAATAATTTAGAAGGTTCAGGTGAGGCAAACACAGTAATAAAGACAAATAAATTTCTTCAAATAAAAAATTAAATGGATCATTAATCCTAAATTCAGTTTACTTGGAAAAAAATCCAAGATATAAATGGTAATGTTCTTTATAATGCAATATGTCATCTAGCTTTCAATTTAATATCTATCTGAAAACAAGAACTTCAAAACAATTTGCAGAATATAAATCAAATTATTCTCTCTAGTATTTGCTCTATCTCTCAACTTCCAAAGCAACTTTCTACTAATTCAGAGAACAACCATCCACAGTAGGTTTCTATACACTTTCGCTTACAATTTCAAAATCAATTGCAAAGTAATATGTGTTTGCCCTGGAAGTGAACAGCTAACATTTAGACTAAGTTATTTTAAAGTTTAAAGTTGTCATATTAGTTTGAAATAAGGGCTGTTTGAATCATACGTTGACATTTCTATTTATAAAAAAAATCACAACTTCAGGCTATAGAATTGATTCAGTTTTTAACTCTTTTCTTTTTAAATATTAGTTTCTGTTTATTAAAATTATACATAAATTAAACATTATATAAACTGAATGAACATAAGCTTCCCGATGAGCTGATTTTAAATGCCATTGGATTAATATGGACATACTTTCTAAAAAACAATAATTTCTGTAGCATTTGCAGACACATTAGCATTAATATGACAAAGATGTAAAATATATCCTTATCTAACGTAATGATTCAGGATTTTAAATGAGGCAATATGGAACAGTTCCTCTCTACAGAAGTGATCATTGCCTACTGAAAATCTGTAGGTTATAGTATTGCCAAAGTGAGTCTTTTTCCTCAATAAGACACCTATGGATGAAATAAAAGTGATTGTTTAACACTTAGGCCACATATTCTTAATGTAGTTTCTCTGAAAACAGCAGATTTTTACTGTATTCTAACTGAGTTACTGTAGTCAGCTGATCAAGAAAACTAATTTGAGCTAAACTTTCATTCAATTTCGGAAGTTTTATTATGGCTGTTCTATTTTCCATGTGTTCTCACTTCAAAGACAGTATTGTATATTAGAAAAAAAATGGAGGAAAGAACAGTTTGATGATCCTAATTTGACATTCTTCTGTATTATGTTAGTAGAAGATCTGTCTGAGGAGGCAAAGCATCTGTAGTAACCTATTAGATCTTGTAATATCTGCAGGTTATGAAATTGAAAAGTTCTGCAAGTGAATTTGGTTTTATAAGGATTTGTTTTAATTTGATCTTTCATAAACTAACATAAACTAAAGTGTAGCAGCTTGGCTTTATAAACAAGTAGTTTTTGAAAAGCTCAGAGTAAGCTGTCAGCTTCAGTCCTAAGGTTCATTGACATCAAAGAGGATTTTCTTTTCAGGATTAAAACAATTCCTTAATTATTATATTGAATTATATTCTGATTTATTTTTTATAATTCTCATTTATGTCTATAAAAGATCAGGTGATCAAATGTATAAGTATTTTCAATTTTAGAAACAATTGTTAAAATATTGTTGAGTGACCTGGACAAAAATTTAAGAGCTGAATTTGCAGAAACTAAGTATTGGTCTTATCGAAAGTAGCATTTATCTAATGTAACATATAAAACACAAAAGACTTATTCACATGTTGAGAAATGCATGCTTTTTTTTCCATTTTCTGTCAGTTTGACAATAATATTTCTTTCCTTATTGTATTTTTAGATTTTCTCTGGACCGTCACACTGACCTTGACAGGATATTTAATATTCATTCTGGAAATGGATCCATCTATACTTCCAAACCACTTGACCGTGAGATATCACAATGGCACAACCTTACTGTTATAGCAGCTGAGATCAGTAAGTTAATTTGATCTCTTTTTTTTTTCAGTTTTTCTTAGCCTGCAAAGTTGCATTTGTGACTAAGTGAGAAAAAAATCCTCATTTCTGCCCCCTTTCTCCTTTCTATTAGATCTTTTGTGCAGTGAAATTGGAGGGTAACTGTCTCCACATTTCTTTTCTTCACTGCAAATTTCCTCACCTGCATTTCCTCACCAATGGCCTTTAACATCCAAGAGACTTCTGAAATGTTACCCTGTTAATTAATAACATTGCTATAATCTTTTTTAATCAGGGCACAATGTTGTTTTCTTCTATTCCTTTGAGAACAACAACATAATTTTGCTGTTATACAGTAGTAGAGTTTGGGAATACAATCTGTGCTTTTTTCTTCTTTGTGGTTTTCTTTATTTCCTCAGAAATGATTTCATTATCTCCTTCTACAGTATCTATACCTACAGATCTTGTAATCGATATATCTTACAAGTTAATAACTTATACTTCCCTAAGGCTTAGTGTTTCTCTGACTAGTCAATCAGATCTTTGTAGATATTTTCTTGTTAAATGTACAAAGAAGAAAGCTGAGGTCCTCTTAAACCCACTGCGTCATTGAGCTTAGCGCTAAGCTCTCTGGTAGCAAATATTCTTAAAAAAAAAAAAGTGCTTTTTTTCTAAGGGACAAGTGTCTGATCTCACTCTTAGGTCACCTGTACACATTTCTGCAGTCCAGGGCTTGGGAGTCTTAGACATTAGAGGCCAAATGCTGGTTGTATCACACATTGATAGCTATACATTATTTTTTTTTCATTTGATGCTCCTGAGCCTACAGTTCTTAGCATTTAGTGTTGCTGTTCACTATTGTAGGAATCCTTTTAGGAAATACTTATATAGTGAAGGAACTTAGTAATCTTTGCTTACATCATAGGATTAAACTTGTTTGCTTATCCAGATACTTCAATAAAATTTACATTCTGGACCTAGTTAGAGTAGTTAAGGTTCTCCAAATACATATTTTAGTTTTGGAGAAGGGAAGGGGAGATTACGTTCAAACTCAAGACAATTTAAAGATTAAAAACTTTGATCTACTCAACTCTGTACCAGATTTTTATTGGGGGATTGTATCGGCTTCAGTGGTTCAGTGGAATTTCCTCCAACTTATTAAGGCAAAAACGAGGAAAACCAGACCTGAAAAAATCTTGAATTAGGTATGCAAAAAGTCAATAATGTATCTTCTGGGTAGAGCAAATTTGATCACAAATCATTTTAAAATTAAAAATCAAAACTTTACAGTGGAATGATACTCCAGAGCTCACCAAATAATCAAATTTGTCATTATACTAATGGACATTAGTATATGCACATTACATGTGCATAGATCATTAGCAGTTGCAGCTCCTGTTTTCATGTAAAAGGCTTAATTGCTCACTAGATAGGAATATATGAATTTATTTTTGATTCTAAAAAAAAATCCCCTTTTTTGCAGGAGGCCTGATATTCATCTATTAGCAGTACAAGTGTAAAATTTTGACACGATTAATAGCAAAACTTGAAGAGATACTGTTGCTTAAGTTTGAAGAAAACAGAATACTTTAAACAAGAAAATAATCTCACTATATTTATCTTTTTTGTTGTCAGACAACCCCAAAGACACTACTCGTGTTCCTGTCTATGTGAGAATTTTGGATGTTAATGACAATGCCCCACAGTTTGCTGTATTCTACGACACCTTTGTGTGTGAAAATGCTAGAGCTGGACAGGTATGCCCTTGTAAAACACTTCCTGCTATCCAGGTTTGCTATGGCGCTCAACTGTAGGTCATTCTTGTGCTTTGCCTAGGGGCAATTATGTCTGAAACATCTTTTGAAATGCTGAAAATGAAAACAACATCTTGTTCTGCAGAACAGGCTGATGTGAAATATAAGTATTTTAGAACACTACTAGTGTGTGATTTACTTTATCTGACCCTGTGCTGTTGTTAAATCCTATCCATGTATGCCCAAGAGACATGGTCTTTCCTAAGAAAGCATAATGTTACAAACAACTACTAAAAATTTTGATTTATATTTTTAAGGCATCTCATTGGCAGAACTTAGTGGTATTTTCAATCCATGATGGTTGATGGTGATTATAGACAACTACATCCATATCGTGTTTTTACATAATTCTGAGATTTGTCTTGGATCATCCCATCAAAAACTTGAAAAGAAAAAAAAAACTGAATTCAGGTTGATTAATATTGTCAGTGTTTTTATATTGCACAGTTCTCTTTCCTTATCATATGTCCAAATGTTATAAATAGGTCTAGCTCATCATGGATTCTCTTTCAACACCATTTTAAAATATTTATGATTTATTCATTTTTTCTTTTTACTGGATCTTAATTCATCAATAATTATATACATGTTATAAATAAAATGTTATAAAAATAAATAATTTTATATATGTTAAGTATCTTTCACTAATTCTCTTTATGTTGCACCTCTTCGTATCAACTATTTGACCATATAAAACCCTTTTATTTTTAATTACGGATTTTTTTTTTCCATGATAACCTTGGTTAATCTTGTCTTTGTATTGAAAAAAAAATCATTTATTTAGAAACTAAACTTCTTGCTGTTGCACTTTTAGCAATTTTATCTTTTTTATAAATATATTTGTACTATTTCTTGATATTCTCTGACCCCTTAGTTGCAATTTTATCTTTGTTTTTATATCTTCAAGTTACAATTTACATATTGTATCTTAGAAAATATGACTATTTAGTTAAGCAGTAAGTAATACTAAGAGGACTTATTCTAAAAACAATTCACCCCTATGTTTGTAAAATTAATACAAAGCATTTTTTCCAAACATTTAGTGGCTAATATTTAGTGGCTAACAATTCTCTTTAACCCTGGGCCATTATATCCTGCCTGTTTTGAGATGGAGTAATATCCATGGCATGCCTGAAGTCATTATTGGTTTTTTTTGGATCACTGCTAGGACCAGAACCATCTTTCCACTCTTCCCCCACACACATGGAAGTCAAACTGTATGAAGAAGGAATAACCAGTCACTTATGTTTTTGGACACTGCCTGAAGTAATGGGCTACTAAGAAGGTTGGAACCTCATCACAGCTCCAATATTAAAAAAAAACTTAGCGTGGGAGTTGCATAAGTTGCATAAACACAAATATAAATAGTCATGTATTACATGATTAATCCTATTTTGTGTCAGTACATTTTATAACTATACACATAGCTGCAGTATCAATAAAGGCTATAATTAATCATTTAATAAAAAATCCATGGAAAATAAGACTTTCTAGATTCATTTTAGGACTAATATTTATAATAAGCTTCAGTAGGCATATAAATTCCTACTTTCTGCTATTCTGTCATTCAGCTTCTTAAATTCAGGTATATTGTATCAGTTCTTTGGGGAAAGGCAGAGGGCATATTAGAACTTTTCTATATTTACATTCTCCTTCAAAATGTGTCTTATTATTAAGCAGAATTTTCAAATGAAACATGAGTACAGATTTATTGTATATAGGTACTAATGCTTCTTTAATTGTATTTAGAAATAGTAGTACAAAACAGTATACATAAATTTAAGAAAGAGGATTGAAGCTTTAATGATTCAAAATGTTCAGTTTTACTAGGAAATAACAGAAGTGTGCCTCAGCAGCAACCGATATCCTTTAAGATGCATTGTCTACATTTACGGTGTAATAATGGCCAGTAGTCATTAGCTGACCCCAAAAGCAGAGCTTACTCTTTGCCATTTCAATTCTTCTCCAGTGTAGATTTATTGTGGAAGTCACTGACAGAGGAAAAAGGCTGCTGAGAGACAAATGTATATGTTGACTACAAATAAACAGTTGTGCCCAGCAAGTCTTTTTTTTTAGCTTCAAGGGGATTTACACAGTCTCTCAATTGTAACTAATTACCCTGCCATCAACTATTGCCCGAAAGTTTCAGAGTCAGGTGAACAATGACTAAAAACTGTTATACTGAAGACTTAATCAGTCCCTAAACCTTCAAGAATGAAACAAGACTTGTTGGTGAAAGTACTACAAGTGCCAACTAGCATCTTGCCCAGAATGGAAGTCTTGTGCAATACAGTTACCATGGCTACTTACACAGTCACTCCATCACCCTTCTAGGGATCAAGGTGAAGCTGACTCTTCAAATTCTCCTTTTTGTTCTTCTTGAAGACAGGAGTGATATTTGATTTCTTCCATTTCACAGGAACCTCTCCTGAACTCCAAAGCCTTAAAATGATAGAGGGTAACCTCACAGTGATATTAGCCAGCTCCCTCCCTTCCTGTGTACCACACAGGTACAGCTCATCAAGTCCCATGAGCTTGTACTGATTCAATCCCACTGACATGCAGTTTGTATAATTTTTTTCTAACTACTGGATTGAGAGAATGAGGCCAGAAAACTATGCAGCATTTCAAAAGGTTGACAGGAACTGGCTGTTCCCTCCAAACTCCACAGAGCTTCATCTTCAGCTACATGAGTTCCCAACATGGTGAAGGAAGTATTCCTTGTGATGGACATCCATAAGCAACACGGTTTTATTTCCCTGCATATGTGAATGCATGAAAGGTACATCTGAAATCTTGCTCAAAAAGAAGACATCTTGCTGAGACATAACTGTCCTAGTGACCTACAGACTATATGAAGCTGCATGTGAAGTTTTTCCATAAAGCACCAGAAATCTTATTAGTAGTAAGTGGTATAGTTTTTTAACATTTCAGCAAAGACTGTGGTCAGTGATCACAGATCGAAGAACCTCAAAAAAGACAAAAAAAAGGAATCCTTTTTGACAAAAATGGGTTGCATCTGTTACCAGAAGTCTGATGAAATATAAAAGATCATTGGACAAGTCAAATGGAAGCTTTTGACTCTGACAGTGAACATGATCTTCCATGAATCAAACAAATAATGGTCATTCAACTTCATTACAACAGGAAAGCAAGCATTATAAAAACCAAGAAACACAAACCAGTCCCCTTCCTGAATGGAGAACTTCCAAAGTCATCATGCCCTTGAACACACAAATACAAAATGTCATTATATGTAAATCCAAAATGGTAAACTATGCCTCTTCTCCTCAAACAAGTACACTTGGGTACAAGGAAATAGCTTCTATTTTTATAAAAAAAAATGTTTTCAATTTGTGACATTAAAATTTCTTATGGCTCTTCATATGATTCTCTCAATAAAAGAATTTGCAGAACAGTTAACTGAACTGAAGATCTGAGCTTGGTGACACAGAGATCACAAAACAGTATGTAATGAGATGCCAATATAGGAAATGAAAGACCAGTTCTGCCCTGAATAATGATGAGAGCAAGACAGAGGCACAGATAGAAGCTACAGACAATGACTTGAAGAAAAAACACTTAACAGGTGAACTGTAGCAACCAAAGTTCTATTTGTGCTTGCCCCTTTCCGATTGACCAGGCAGTCTGCAAGAGCCAGTGACAGGAGAAGAAGGCCTGCTTTCTCCTAGGTGCAAGGTACAAAAAGATTCCATGTGCCCTTCCAAGAGCAGAGAGACTTACTATCCTTCATTGCAAGTCAGCAATCCTATCATTTAAAACTCATACAAAAAGAACAAGGTGGTTCAAAATACTTCATGAAGTAGAAGTGAAGGAATGTGGAGTTACAGCATTCAGTCTCTAAGGCCTCCTGTCACAAAAATGCATCCTTTTGTCTCTTTCTTTTTGCAGAAAACTGGCAAGCAGTCTCTATACCAGAGACTCACAAGTCCTAAGAGAAGGCAAGACACTGGATAATAAATGCTATCAACCAAACTATGACAGGAATCATTCTCTTCCCATCAAGAGTGGGAAGCAATTCTACTACATCATAAAAATTCTGAAAGGGCTAAACTGCAAAAGCATAAGCAGGAAAGACATAGACCTATCACTCAACCCCATGATACTGCTGAATAGTCATTCTGACAGCATATGCTGAATGTCATCAGCCAATGTAAAGTCAGAGAGTAAGCCTCTGCATAAGGAGAAGTCCTGTGAAGAAGGGAGTCCTATTTCATGGTACCAGTGAGGGTCATAAATGTATACCTGAAGAGAGGGGAGTAGAAGTACAAAGGCAGAGAGGCCACCCATTGGTCTTGTAAGATAAATCTTGTGCCCTTGAAAGATATGGGTCCTCATCAAAGGCATGATGAGGAAAGGATATGGACTAATTGGGGCCTTTTTTCCTCAACATAAACCAAGCAGCTTGGTGTCAGTGATACTATGCACATTTGGCACTGAAGTTATGCCAAAAGACTCCTCACAGGGCAAAAGGTCTTATAGCAGAGAAGAGGCATGATATTCAGACACTACACTTTCAGATTTGTCAGTTAGGGTAGAACTTGATAGTTTTTCACTGATATAAAAGCCTGACTCAGTCCATTTAATGAGATGCTGCAGCAACCCTAGCAGCATTGCCTGGAGAGGGCGAGGAAAAATAGTATATTTCTTGCTGGGGGCTTATTTGGTCATTTTGGTTTTGGATAAAGTTGCAACAGGAATCTCTGGAGACATTAGCACTGCAACTAATTTAGAGTTATGATTTGTTTGCTTCTACTGCTATGCTGCAACATAATGCCTTCTTCACTGCAATACAAATGCCTGGAATGCTGGTCTGAATACAGCACTTCGTTCTCACTGGCAGCACGTTTGAAAATCTTTAAGTGGAGACATCAAAAATCAAGCAATGAGGAAAAATTCTTAAATGGCAAGAATTGTCAAGTATTTCAGCATTCAAGTTTAATGGTGGCATGCTTTGTTTCTTATGCCATACAGCAAACAAGAACTTAATAGATCCAAAAAATAAATATTCCTTTACACAAAAACAATATCCTGTGCATATATTACCTGTGTTGTTCACCCAGTAAGTTATTGGAGGTATTACATGTCTTGGTCATTATTATATTATGTGTTTACCTGAGAAAAAAAGTTTAGAGAAGGACAGCTGTCTGGTTCAGAAAGCAAGCAAGATGCTGTAATTAAATCTAAATATTCCCTCCTGAAGAAATTAGTTGCTGTACTCTGGATGGACAGAGAGATGTGGGGGGTTAATTAGGCATTTTTAAGGTAAACAGGAGTACATTGCAGTTGTTGATGTGCAAGATGATTGGTCTTGACAAAACCTTTGCTATGAAGAGAAAGGGCTGTCTTTAGAAGAACTGGAAGAGGAAAAACAAACAAAATTTAACAAGTATGCCACAGGGTAGTAGTGCCAAATTAGATGTAATTGCATTATTAAATCAGCATGTATGCAGTTTGGATATTAAACTTTCTCAGCAGTTTAGATCTTCCAGAAGTAACAAGATAGCTGTTTCAAATATCTACATGTGATTTTGTTTTCCTTCTTGCAGCTTATCCAGACTATAAGTGCAGTAGACAAAGATGACCCTCTTGGTGGACAAAAATTTTTCTTCAGCTTAGCTGCTGTTAACCCGAACTTCACTGTTCAGGATAATGAAGGTAAAATGCCTGCTTAGCCCAGGAAAGTAGTTTAATGTTTACTATTTGGAAAGACTTCCTGAAAAATTGTGAATTTTCTTTCAATATCTTTAAACATTCAGAAAAACTTTAAGACAGCTGAAACCTATAATGATGGTAACAAAAATATTTTTAACTGAATCTTTGTGGAAATTACATGCACAGATTTCATCTGTGTGAGAAGCATAGTACAGACAACTAAACTTTGCATGCTACAAATACAATTTAGTAAGCTCACCTCTCAGAGCTGTGCATTTTTCCCATCAATCTTCTGAATTCCTGAGACAATTTTCCAAAAAAAATTCTGCTCTAAGTGCTGCGGAATAGAATTCCTTGTTCTATATAATGTAGAAAGTGTTTTGGTACAGAAAAATCTCATACCGAGTTTATAGATAGCATTCCTCTGAGCATTATCACAGATGATCCATAGAAAGAATCTTTCAAAGCAGAATGCTTGTTGAACAGTGTGAAGTGAAAGGCTATTTTTTCTCTGTTGGTCACTTCATTTCAGGGCTTTAAGCCATGGAATAGAATTGTGTGACACGCTGCATGCAGTAATCTATAAAATATGTTAAGCTTTGGGAAATCCTCTTTTCAGATCACATTCAAAGGTGTTGCAGAGGCACAGAGGAGCAAGCTGGATATTCATAAAAATTCATAGATAGCTTTCTGATCAAATCTGAATGTCATTAAAAAAGAGAGGTACCACTATGATATCAGGAGTGGCCACTTTCAAAACACTCTCAGGGATGAAAAAGAAACAAATAGTTTGCATGTGTTAGATGTGATATGCACTTTAAATTCATATTCTATACCAGAGTGTATTTTAATCAACCTAGATAACACAGCCAGAATTTTGACAAGGAGGAATGGCTTTAGTCGACACGAAATAAGTACTTACCTTCTACCCGTGGTGATATCGGACAACGACTACCCGATCCAGAGTAGCACGGGCACGCTGACCATTCGCGTGTGCGCCTGCGACAGCCGGGGCAACATGCAGTCCTGCAGCGCTGAGGCCCTGCTCCTGCCCGCAGGCCTCAGCACAGGGGCGCTCATCGCCATCCTCCTCTGCATCCTCATCCTGCTGGGTAAGAAACTATAGGAAAAAAATGTATTTTTCTCTGTGTGAACTAATGCATCAAGTTTGAGTCATTCTACAAAACTATGCAGGTTGGTAAAATTAATTATGACAGGATTTGCTAGAAGAATTCCATGCTAATTTTTTAAAAAATGCAAAACCAAAAAAACTTTTGGGATTTTTGTGAGAATTCATATCCCAGCCTGTTATCAATGTGCAACCAGCAGCTCATTATTGTTCTTACATTAAGTTCTCTTTGAAAAGAGGATCAGAGAGAAGGAATAGCATATTAAAAACTGCTTTCATGTCTCATTTAGAAAAGAATTTCTTTTTTTAATACAAATAGCTATCAAAAATCAACATTAAGTACATATTTCACAGAAAATATGCCAAATTAATATTCTTACTGTGCTAAAGCACTATAAATCCAGAGTTTTCTCCGCTGCTATCAAAAACAGTATACATTTTATAAAGCCTCCATTTTGTGATTTTCAGAATATCACCGAATGAACTGTAATTCACTTCAAATACAGTTTGAACAGTATACTTTGATACTTTCAATTCAGAAGAAGTAAAGGATCTTCAAAATAGACCTGGCTATTTTAAAGCTAATCAAATTTACAGAAGGATCATGTAGACAAGCTTGTGGTTCCATAAGGTAACATACACAATGTGTGTGCAAAATAGCACATTTTGACATGGCCCTTACTGTGCTATTGTGATACAGACAGGGATAGTTATCCATTTATCAGACAGAAAAGAATTCGTGAAAAGTACTTGAAATAAAGCTCTTCTATCTGATGGACTTGCTACTAAGAAAATATTAACTTGATACCTTCACCTCTTCTTTTTCTAAGTCATAGTGGTGCTGTTTGCAGCTCTGAAGAGGCAACGCAAGAAGGAGCCTTTGATCCTGTCTAAAGAGGACATCAGAGACAACATTGTGAGTTATAACGACGAAGGCGGTGGAGAGGAAGATACCCAAGCCTTTGATATTGGCACGCTGCGGAATCCTGCGGCTATCGAAGATAAGAAGCTTCGACGAGATATTATCCCCGAAACGTTATTTGTACCGCGGAGGACTCCTCCAGCACCAGACAACACAGATGTCCGAGATTTCATTAACCAAAGGCTAAAAGAGCATGACACTGACCCCTCTGCGCCGCCATACGACTCGCTCGCCACCTACGCCTACGAAGGCAACGATTCCATAGCTGAATCTCTGAGCTCACTGGAGTCGGGGACCACCGAAGGGGACCAAAACTATGATTACCTCCGAGAGTGGGGGCCTCGGTTCAATAAGCTCGCTGAGATGTACGGTGGAGGAGAAAGTGACAAAGACGCTTCTTAACCCTCAGTAGGCTACATTTTGGTTCCTTTGGGCGGAAGTAATTTTACAGACACCTTCTGCACTCAACAGTATTTAACATTCAGGAAAATTTTCCTGCCACTCAGCACAATGTTTCCTTTTGAAATTGTTTGCAGTTTTTCCATTAATGTCATTCATTCTTTCTATTAGGATGCTCACTTGGAATATATACAGCATTTTATTTAATCACCTTCCAAGAGCCAAAGCTATGGAAATTCAGTGTTGTCCATTTTGGTAAAACAAACAATACCTTACCTTCAGAAATTTGAACAGGGTGATACTCCCTTAAGCAATCTCGTGTACAAGCCGCTTCTGTTAGGTACACGTTCTGCCCTTGCAAGTGCCGCTTTTAAGAAGGCGAAGAAGAAAAAACCCAGTACGTCCTGTTCTGTACATGAAAATTGAAACAAATGTACACGTGGTGTTAATAAGTGTAATATGCAGCTGGTTTAAAAAAAAAAAAGTTTGTGCAACTTCATTTCATCAAATTCTATCTGCCAATGTTTTATATTTATATTTTTGTATTTATTTTTAAGAAATAAACCAGTTTTTACAACTATGTTGATGCTTGCCTGCCTGTTGTGGCCATTGATCCCAGGCTTGAAGAGAGCAAGACATTTCTCCAACTAGAGCATAGCCAGCTGCTAATACTTTTATGCAGCAGTATACTGCATGCATTTAACCCAGTCTGAAGTGCCTGTGCTCATGGGGAGAGGATTAAGTTGTACATCTATTTGCTTGCTCAAAAGTGCTACTTCCCACAGTCTTCATGTTTGAGCAAGAATTTGTTTTATTTTTGAGATGAATTAAGAATATATTACTCTAGAAAGATGAGCAATTATTTTGTTGAACTACGTAATTCAGAAAAAAATGCTGGTACAACCAACCCATCAAATCATGAAGAATTAATTTTAAAAAGTCAAAAAATATTTGATCTACAGCCTTCCCTTTTGAATATGTAACTACATTGGACAAAGCATAAAAATATCTTTAAACAACCATTTTAAATTATAACCCTTTTCTGAAAGCAAACCTGCGCATTATTGTGTGTTAGACTGTAACCATTTACGGGTAGCATATTTTCCTTTATAGCAACCAGGTGAAAGGCCAAGTGTCTGTTAAACTGTACCATCCCTTGCACAATTTACTCTGTTTTCTGAGGCCCTGGGGGAGAAAAAAAAAGCCTGATTGATAAAATAGCCAACTGTAACAGAAATCACACTCAAGCAACCATCACACAAAGTAGCTATCCCAAGACATTTTGAGATGTGTATTTCTTCCCACAATCTTTAGATTACACTAATCTGTTTTTTAAACAAGCATTCTGGGATTTCGAACATTTCAGAGATGAAATAATTTCAGAGGAAAAGCAGGATGTAATGAGGTATTCACTTATTTCCTGGAGAAAAAATATAACTGAAGGATAATTCCTCCCTTCTCCATCTCCCTTACTCCTTACTGGCATAAAATCAACAGATATTGAAAATATATTAGTCCTTTGAAAAGTGAAATGCTGCATTCTTATTGCATCAGACATTTCTTCTCCTTAACAAGATGATTAAAGTAAGTGAAGTTGAAAGCTAAATAGAGAGGCATTATGCAAGTTACTTGGGTGCAATGAAGAGCACATTTTTATTGACTTAATATCAGGTTAAAATATTTGATCCACTAAGAAACTTTGAAGATTATGGATTTTCCCTCACCACATTCAGTAATAATTTCATTAGCTAAAGAATTTTCCTATTTCCTAATAGAAAATAACTCAGAGAATATTAAGAAACACCTTGCATAAGCAGCATTATAAAAAGTAATGCAAAAGTATTATAGGTCATACAGTTTTTCTAGAACTATATGGTGAAATGGTTCTACATTTTTTCTTCTTTTCCAGTCCCCTAAGACTAGAGTTTACCATCAAAATGTTGCAACACTGTAATTACAATACTTATACACTTTTACAGTATTTTAAAGAACAAAGTACTCAGAAATATACCAAGAACAAAAGAGAAAGAAGAAACTACATAAATCTTTCAAAAGACACAAACAACTATTCCAGGTGTAAAAAATACTCCATTGTTACTGGATGGTTGGGAGAGCGATAATAAGACAATGCAAGCAAAAAAACATTGTTTTAAAGACACAAATGAAAGACTAGACTCTGCTTTCTATCTGCAACAGTATTGATATCAGTGACTCACCACACTGTAGAGTGAGTATAGACAGAAATTAAATTAGGATATAATACAGCTGTTTGAAACCCCTTTTCTAGACCAAAATTTTGTTTAAACACCTTCAGCCAACATTCTTGCATAATTCAGCAAGAATCTAAATGCTTTGTTTGCAAACATGAAAAATAATACATATTTTTTCCCAATGCTTTAAGCATATTAGCTAGTATCAAATAAGATTGTATTTTTTTCATTTGCATTACAGTACTTATTTCTGAAGATTAACTATGGAAATGTTTCTTTATCACTATGTTCAAGGAAGTTACTTTATAATACCTGAGAAGAATCTGAAGCAAATATTGAAATTTAATCCTGTATGTATTATTAAATACAGTAGCAGTACACTTAATATATAAGAATATATAAATACTACTAAAATTATCCTATAATACTATAAATGAAAATGTCTTTTACCACTTGTCAAATGCATGGAGTTTTATTTCCCATACCTTTTAATAAAGGGAAAAAAAATCAATTTTACTGTACAAACATTTCAGTAAACCTTACCTTAGCCTAGAAAGAGGAACATGCAGTCATCCATGCAGACAAATCATAATTAGAATTAGGAAGCCAGTGATTCATTGGCACATCTCATCCATTTTTTAGAAACTGGATCATTCAAGCAACTGAGTCTCCTCCTTCATATTTTAGGCCACCACAGATTACATACCAAGAAGTTCTCAACCAATGTGCTGTTCATGCTCCCACATGGCACAAATAAGTCAGAGCAATTGAAAGCAAATGTAGGCCCTACAGTAAAAGATCCATACATTCAGATATCATGGAAGGGGAGAAGAAAGGAATCGAGGGCATTTTCCCCAGTGATTTCTGAGATTCTTGCGAGGTGAGGAACTAGAGGATGCTCAATCATCCATTTCAAAGTGGAGAAAATGCCACAAGGCACAAGATGCCTCCTCATTTAATAGTACCTGCTCATCTGAACCATGTAAATACAAAACAGCAGTCTAATAAGCCCTGATATTGTTTAACCTGAATTAATTTTCTATATGTTCATGTAATAAAAATGCTAAAGGATCAAATGCAACAAGGTAAAAATACATTAATAGTGTATTTCAGGTGGACCTACAAGATAGAATTTTTAAAGAAATTCAGAAATATAATTGCAAATATTGCAACCAGTGGAGCCTCAGAAGATTGTGAGTTCTTGGAGTCCATTACCATAAGTATCAGAAAATAATAAACAAACAAAAAAAATATGTTCATGAGAAAGGAGCTATGTGTGAAAGATCATACATGTACACTGATATGTGAGCAATAACACTTACGTTAGACCACTACTATTTTGTAGGGTCTTCAGGGAAAGGGTTCGTGGTAAGAACTGACTAAGAAAACTCAAAACCTATGGAATTTAAAAAATACCTCAACCATCAAAATTCTCAGCTTTTTAATTCATCGTATTAACAGATTCCCATCAGTTATCATGCCCTGCCCATGCAGATTTTTTTTTACTCATCCACTGTCAACAAAACCAACCAACCATACTATATCATGAGTCTCTCCCTTTTCTGTATCAGTCCAAACAGATGTTTCCGTGTTTTATCCTTTAGTAGCATGCAATATTAACACGTCTGAAAAACAGTGTTGACCCAAGTCAAACTACTTATCAGTAACATCATCATTTATCATTCCTTACAAACTATCAAGAGATTACCCTCTGTTTCTTCTTGTTGTTCTGCTGTGACCACATTGTTATTGAATCTGATAATCCCATGATCATTTTTGAACAGCCTCTTATGCTACCTGTTACGCAAAGTTGAGAGACAATTAAAGAAATCTGCTACTTAATTCTTCTACAAACCTTTTCCTATAACTTGCTACTGCAGGAATTAGAAAAAAAAAAGTTTTAAAGGCTGCACAGGCTGAGACTTAAGTGGCAAAAACAAACAACAATAAAAATCCAGAATTTTTTTTGCCCCCATCAATGGCTACCAGAAGGAGAGAAAAAAAAAAAAAACCACTTAACTTTTTGGGAATCAGTTACATATATACCACATGAGCATATCACAAAAGAGTATGATTCCTTACTTTTGTTTAAATGAGCAAACTACACGTCTGACTTCAAAAGTTACTGGAAGCATTCAAATGCTATTTTTATCACATTTGAACAGCAGGAAATCACTCAACAGCAATTTGTTCACTGCAAAAATTGCAGACAGATGTTCAAGCTAAAACAA
>JAUBNY010000114.1:468762-491621 GCA_032275445.1 Crypturellus soui | reverse complement strand
TTTGTTATATCTGTTTGAGGACAGAGCACTGCAATTACAAATAAATAAATGGACCCAGAATGTATCTGCTCCTTAAATGGGTAAATGAGAGCACCTAGCTCTAGATCCTCTGTGCAATTAAAATATTGAAAATAATCACAGCAGCTTTTACTTAAATGACACTATTGTCCAAATACAAACAATCAATTTAGAAAGTTATAAAGATATATTCCCTTTTGAATTTTCAATGAAGCCTAATTTCTACTCCTCTTTTCCCTTCACTGCTGCCTCTTCCCTCACCATTCCTGCTTCTAGACTCCAGAAAGCCAGACACAGGTGAAAACCAGAACTAGGTAAGGTAATAAACACAAGGTGTTCTTTTTCATTTCTTTTTTTTTCTTTCTTTTTTTTTTTAAACACAGACTCCATAACTTGAAGTATATTATGACATAATGGTACAATACTATTGCACAGTTGGAGGTGTAAATGCTTTTTGTACTGAATGAGTTCAAATGAGTTTGTAGAGGCATTAACCTTTCAGGAAAAAGACAGTGATAATGAACATTGGCAAGATGTCATTTTAAATATTCTTCTCTTATCAAGAGAAAAAGGCAAAGTAGTAGATTAGTTGATCTATAGCTTTTAAATGCACAAGCAGAACAAACAAGAAGCCTGAAAGATGCTGCAGGTATTTATTTATTTATTATTTACATAAGGATGTCGACAGAGTCTGTGGGCTGGTTAACAGGGCAACAGCTAAACGATACACTTGAGACAATTTAACAGCTTGCTGACACTAAAACAGAGGGTTTATTCCTCATAAGGTTTTCTTCTTTATCTTTTCTTTTTTTACCACCTCTTTTTTACCAAATACAGCAACTAACTTTTGAGCAATTTACTAAACTCTTGGTCAATTCATCTCAGCAATCCATCAGAAAAATATTCATGTTCTTTATTTTCTGTTAGTTGAATTGGCACAGAAAAGGATCAGGGCACCTCAAGACCTAATGCAAAGGAAGAAACAGAAGCAAAAGGAAAGGGGCGATGTCTGGTAGCAGCAAGCTAATATATAGGAACAGTTGTATTAAGATTGGCTGGAGGAACCTTGAGTATGACTTAGCAGTTTACATAAGACCTAATACATACATTTCTAGCATATGCTTGAGATCAGCGTATTAGCCAAAATGTTACTCATCTGGAGGAAAGGCTGTCTTCTTAAAATGAATCAGGAATTTGATATCTGTTTCTCAGTACTTCTTTCTCTCCAAATATAGCTAGGGCAAGAAGCAGGAAACATTTAAGTACAAAAAAGTCACATGAATTGGAAGGACCACAGAGGCAGCTGTGATTAGAATGTGCAGACTTAACTCGGGGTCTGCCAAGTGGAGGTCAGACACATTCTGGATGATGAGTCTCTCTGTACCAAGCCTCAAAAGACAGTCTCTAATAAGCTTGGCAAGAAAAAAAATCTTCTTTTCTTACATAATAAAGAAGACTTAAATCTGCTTAATGTACAACTGTATTTTGTTCTTACTCAGTTTTTAAATGTATGTACATATGCGTACGTACACACATACACACACAAGAAATTCAGCATCTGTTTCAGATAAAACATTTATACCTTATGTGTTAATGGCATGATTAATTTAGAAGAATACTTTTTATGGAATAATACCATTTCCTCTCCACCATCAGTAGGTCTTCACTAAACCACAGTAATTTTTTCTATCCAATATAGGTTCAAGAACAATTGTGAGATTATTACACAAAGAATAACCTTAAGTTTCTTATTTAAATCCAGTATAGCATCTAAATGTTTCCTTGAAGCATTAATCTTAGTGTAAACAATATATCTACTTACAACAGCCAAAAGAGATTTGAATTTTCATCTGATTTATACACATTAGTTGGTGAGAATTAAATACATGCAATCTTTTTGACTCTTTTTCAGATTCCAATTTAGTCCTTAAATCCTAAATTCCCTAAAGTGTGCCAGAGTGTATTTTTATCTAACTGTTCTTTGAAACTATATCTAAAGACTTAGGAAGTGATTTTGCTTCCCTCTATATTGGTGTGTATCTGCATTAATTCTACTGAAGTTAATAAAACACAGCAGTATAAAATTGCTGCAATCCACTGGAATTCTTTGCTCCTTCAGTATGCATTTTGTGAGCTATCTCCTGACTGTTTTTGTCCTTCACCAAGATAATTGTACAAAGTGATTTCTAAAACTTCAGAGAAAAAAAAAAGGGTGCCTAAATTTGATTAACAATCTGCGGCAGTTTGAAGATCTCCATTTGCTCATTTCAAAGTGTACACAACTTTCTGACCAATAGAAATGATAAATAAGAATGTAGCAGAAAAAAGTAAACTATTTAAAGGAAGAAGCATGTCTGATTTTTGGGTCTAATTTAGAGAGACAAAAATGTTATGACTAAATATTGAATTCACTTTTCCCATGGTAGTACAAATTGAAAAAGATGGCAAACTTATACAAATTTGTCAATTTGTCTATCTGAATAAATTCATACACATAATTAATACTAGAAGAATTTATACATATTTAGATACCATCATCTCAAGAGTCAGAACACTGGTCTGTGCTTCTGAAAAAGATATTACATAATAGTGTAATAATGTCTAATCAGAATAAAATTGACCTACTGTCAGTTTGAAGAAGGGCTCATTTTTCAGTCAAGCAAAAGCCACAAACAAACAAATTCTTGAATGTTTTAGCTGTGGACAATTTTCACCTGAAGCCCCGAGATAAGCAAGCTAAAGTGCCACCATTCCACTAAAAAAAGCATTTTCAAAGGTATTATTTCAAGCTATATTGATCACTTTGACATGATTTTATTCAGGATTAGATTCCATATGGCTATCCCCATAAGGGGAGGAAAAACTGTCACAATAAAATGCATAGAAATTCTAAAACAAGTATCCAATTTAGCCTTCTGCTCTCTGCCTCCAGTTCTCACTAAACAAATACAATGCCTCTTAAATGCTTGTTCTTTGCAAAAATATCTGCACTGGTAAATGAAGATACAGTAATTACAGAAACAGCTTGTTAAAAAAAATTGCAAGTTAAGAAACAAACAAACAAAAGACCCCACATTCATTTGTTACTTAAGAAAAAGATATGAAAGTGACAGTCTCAACACAAATGAAGGAGCTCTCCATGCCTTTCTTCCTCACAAAGGAAGCTAGAGTTAAGACCATAATTTCTTCTCTCTTTCCACCTCCTCCCCACTCTCTCTAGGTTGGCTAGTAGAGAAGGGCCAACCTCATGCAATTGACTGGGTCGTCACATGTTCATGGAGTAACTCCAGGTGACATTATACTCAATAAAGGAATACATATTCCCCAAAGTGGTTCTGCATCAATGAAATAAATGTATCACTACTGCTCCAAGGGCTTATATGTATTTCATGGTATCACCTGAATAATTACTATCAGTTGATTAGTTACACACAGCACCATAAGTAAATTGTGAAAGAAAAAAGTAGATGAAGTTAGGATCTTCCTTACAACCATTTTAACATGTCTTTAAAATTAGGTGACTTTATTATCTTCTGCTTCTACTTGTATTGCATCTCTATTGCTCCATTATTAATTTATTAAGTCTGTATTAAGTCTAAACAAGCACCAAAATCCTTCCACCTGCAGCAGCCAAATGATAAAAGTACATGATAAAAGGCTGCGCAAAGCCAGTTACAGTTACAGTTTCTATAGAGTACAGTTGTTAGAGTTTCTATATAGTATCTGGTATGTAGTACTCTTTTCTAAGCTTATAATTGGTGGTCTACCCCGTGGCAAACTATGGCAAATTACACATAAAAATTTTCACCAATCACCAAGTCTTTTAACCAGTGAAAGTGTCTGTGTTCTCATCAAGTTTCATCAGTAAAATTTGGATTTTTTTTAAATGAGTTCTCCACATTTTACGTTTCTCTCACAAAATAAATTTCTCCATTAATTCATTTGTAATTTTAAGGATTAGCTTTCTCATTCACATTCATGTTTTCTTTCACATTCATGCTCCTTTTTATTTTAAGAACCTGTTCTTTTACCTAAGTCCTTACATTTTATGGAGTCTTTCATGTCCATAAGACATTTTTGGCTACTGTATGACAAGTAATTGCATACAAGTTAGAAGTTACAGGCAACAAAATACAGTTATTATTTCTATTTTATAAAATATTTGAAAAATTGAAAACACAGAATTTCAGAACGGTTGAGATTGGAAAGGACCTATGGAGATTACCTAGTCAGAAGGAAAAAAAAATCTATTCAGTTTTCATAGACTCATGTATTCATGATAATTTCCAGCTTAAAAATGTCTATCTTTGACATTCCCAACAAATACTATGATGTTACTATAGGTATACAAAAGCACCTTACTATAAATTTGTGCAAAAATACCTCACCAACTTTTGCTTTTGCTTGTACTGGGTACTTTGTACTTTGCCAAAATTCCAAGGGACCATATGGGTAAGCAACCTACACACAGACTTTTAGGAGCTTGTATACTTAGGTGAACTGCTAATTATTAATATATGTTCTAATAGATTGATAATGACTTACAATCACATAGTAACTATCTCTGAAAATCATCTACCTGCTATTATCTCTAACATGGGGGCTATTAAATCACATATAACACTGTTGGCATCTTTAATAGAATTACAGACTCCCACTATTAACTGCAAATGATCTACCTTTTTATTTTAGATTTATAATTTCCTTTGTAATTTATCAACAAAGTAAAATAATATTTTTGAAGAAAACCAATGAAACACGTTCTGCAAGCATCTTTGCTGAAGATTAGCATTTTATGACTTTTCATACAAATATATAACTTTCATTGTTTTAGAGGAAATATATTTACCCAAGCAAAACAATTATATTAAAGATGACTCTATGCTGTCATTACATCCTGTTTGTATCATTGTAGATACAAATTGTGGGTTCTAAGTGGATTCTTTAGTCATGACCGAAAGGATCCTATATATTTGAGGATACTATGAAAAAAAAAAAAAAAAACAGGATCCATATGTAAAAATTGCAATAAACAAATTAGTATAGTATAGTATAGTACAGTATAGTACTTATTTTTCTTGTTATTTTTATTGTGCAAACAATTTACCCTCCAGTGCTGAAGATAGAGATATGATGTTTTATTTTCCAGGATGCCCAAAACCCCAATTAAGCACAACTTAGAAATGTCAGGAAAGAAATGTAGAGCGCTGTTTTAACCTGTAAAACCTGTAAAAGTGATTAAATAGAAATAAATTGCCATGTTTTTGTTTAAAGAAAAAGAAAAAAAGTTATTTGGTTTTATAACATAGCTATACACATGCAAAAGTTTTATGCTTGAATAATTTTGTTAGAAGGAATGAAAAATGAGGAAAAAACAGGAAAGAAACATTAACTCTTCAAGCTGAAGCCAAATCCATAGATGACTTTAACCTTGAAGACTCAAAGACTTTAGGAAAATGGCTTTAATATTCCTATTTGTGGATTTTTTTTAATTTATAAGGCCAAAAGGAAAAAGGACTTATGCTGTAGGTGGAAAGCAGAAATTTGTAACAGATGAAACATAAGACTGTAAAATTTTCATAAGCACAGTCTTGAAATAGACATACAAGGTCATAAAATCTCAGTTTGTTAGGGAGGATAATAGCTTCCCATAAGGTATTCTTCCCACTCCAACTTTTTTTTTTTTTTTCTCCTAACTAACTGGTGTCTATTTGAAGCTGCTCAAACCTTCTGAGTGATAAAACAAATTCCAATCAAAAATAATTAATGGGAAGGACACAGATGAATTATACTGCCTGGCAAAACAACTGTAACTCATTAAATAGGTAAAAGGAGAATTATCTCACTGATTACTCTAAAGCATATTTCTGCTGTATTTATTTAGCAGTATTTTCTTTTTATAACATTAAAATAAATGTACTGTGCATACTAAAGATATAAGGCTGTATATTAAAATGACATTTTTATACACTTTTATTAATATTAAAATAGTTTAATGGTCATTGGTATATTAATAAGATATATAGATCTTCTTTCTAATGGTTATTGTAATATTAATAAGAAATATACAACATTTCAGTAATGGTTACTGCATTTTAATAAGATATATAAAGGAAATTTATAAGATGTAAGAGTACTAAATACTTTCCTGACTGAAGAACAAGGTGTTATATGGAAAACTGTAAGGCACGGTGGAAAGATGTCAGTGACTACCCTGCATATAATAAGGGATAGCAACACAGAATCCTTATAGATGCTGAATACTTATTCAGTTTGTATTAAAATATACCTTAGGCTATTACAATTACTTTAACTATTTTACAAAAAAAAAAAATCCTTGTAATCCTTTTACAAAAAAATCCTACTTATAATAAAAAAGTACTATAATACTTTGTCCAGCCTTAAAAAAGAGCACTCAGTTCTTTTCTATGAAGAAGTACCATAGGCTTTGAGAAAAATGATCAAGTATTTGAAAACAAGATTCACTGAGAAAACTGAACAAGGAGAAAGTAAAAGCATATAAAATAACTAGTTGAGAAATGATAGTTTTTAGTCAAAATAATCCAGAAATAGAAGAGTAGGGTGAAAAACATTTCTCAATTATCCAAAGTTTCTTCATTAGAGCCCAAAATATTCAGTCTCCAGCTTCAAAAGAGTAAAATAAGCGACAAAAATCATGTTCAATAAACAACTACAGTCATTCTTTATTATCTGAACTGTGGCAGCTTCTATAGCATCTATTAAATCTAAGTCTACACCACAGAACTCATCAATCAAATAGTTATGAAAAAGAAATCATAGATAGAAAAAGCTACAGAATAGGTAACACTGAAATCCTTAAACAAATTAGTGCTTCTCAAGTTGCTCATGGCTAAATTTGGTTGCTTCTTTATATCATCTGCCCAAAAGGCTTAAGTAACAAAGCTAACAAATAGACAAGTACAAAATGTAGCAAAAAGGACAAAAGAGGTTTCAGGTTTCATTTCAGGGTCTTGTTTTTCAGAGCAAAAAGTGCTCACACCAGCTTTGAGGCCTTAATTAAGATGTTGCTTTTGGAAACAAGATGACAGCTTAGAACTCTTGTGTTATTCAACCTTGAGGCACCTAGCTAAAGGGTAACACAAGCCTTTTGATATTTTTGATTTGACAGGATACAGTTTCACTTATTTCTGTATCACGCAATCAAATGATGTGTCGATTGAAAAGGTATAGAATACCACTTACATCCTTTGAAGTGAAGCCTCAAAATAAGGGATATAATCTGCAGATCTACTGGTCTCCCACCCTTTTTTCTTTTCAGGGCTCACAGCCTCCCAGAGTCAGGACTCTTCCAGCTGATGCTATGAGAAGCCAAAAACCCCTAAGCAGCTGTGCACCAACTTTTCCCTCCACAGGAGAATTCCTTTTGCAATATAATATTGTTAAAATCAGCAATATAGTGTTGTATAGCATGCAATTCTCCCTTCTGGCTCTGTTCTTCTTGAGTGGATGGGTAGAAAGTTGTTTCCTACAGATTTGCAGGCAAAATGGATGTGACTGGTGCATAGGTATAACCCTTCCATATGTGACATAAGAGAAAGAAGAGAGGTAATCATTCCCCTAAAGACAGGAAAATGTACCTGTACCTGGGTTAGCCAAAGCACCCATCTGAGGTTCAAGGTATAATCTGCCTTTTAAAGTCACCCTCTAAAGGAATCTTTCCCCTCAATTTAGAAAACCAGCCTGATGATAACCAAAGTGCATGTATGCCCATTATATACCTTTAACAAATGTAAAAGAAGCATAGATAAAAATTAAATGATTTGAGAATTAACAAATAACAAACACTTATTGGGGTGGGAATAAAACAGAGATATCCAGATCTCCACCCTGGAGTATGTCATAATCACCAACACTGCATTCGCTCTACTAATTTTACTAATATACTAATTTTACTAATATAACTAGTAAAAACAAACAAACAAACAAACAACCTCTTCCCCTCTCATGACACTGCAATATAAAAGAGTAGTCATGAATCTGAGACCTCCTGCCCTGAAAGGCCAAAATTCAACCAATTGTGCCACACTGCATTTAACAATGTAGGCACTTTTGATATTATTTTGATCTATTTTGACAAGATTAATTAAAGGTATTACACAGGTATTACACAGTATTACATATTACACATGACCTGGCTGACAATAAAGTGACTACATGGGATGATCTCTGTGATATTTTCGGTCCTATGCCCTTTTACCTCTTTTTGAAATCTCAGATAATTTCTCTTTTTTTTTGCCTCCTTCTGTTTTTCTTACAAACAGGCTTATATGTATTTTAAGCCTAAAGTACTAAGTAGTTAAACTGACACAATTTGAGATCTGATTATTCATTATTTTTATTAAAATAATCAGAAATAAAACCTCCTAAATATAACCAAATTACTGTTAAGTAGAGCCAAAGGTAGCATGATGCAAAAAAGTTACCAATTAGATAATTCTAATTGCTAAGTAAGACAATAGTTTAATGAACCTAACAGTAGAACAAAGTTCATCTGACAGCTCCAAGTCTACAATTTATCTTGTGACAATATCCTATCTGTATGTAAGAAATATCCTATCTGTAATCTCCAAGCTTCTTCTCTTCTACTCCCTCTGACCTTGTATCCCCCCTACCCAGAAAAAAAAAAAAACAAAAAATAAGTATATGTGTAAAAGGGCTTAGTACTGAATACTAAGCCCTTTTACAGCACCTTTACTGGCTATTAAAATAAAAGTAATAATATTACTAATTACAGATGAAAATCTTGGTTTGAAGCCCAGGACCATTATCATTCAGATGAAATGGAAATTATCTATCTTATTAAAGGTCCATCATCACAACCTTTAGATTTCAGATCAGCTTCTCCACATTTTTCCTAACAACAAAATAGCTGTTCTACAAGCAGATGAACTAATGAAATTTAAACTCCTGGAGGTCAGTGTCAAATACAGCTATCATTCCTTTTTCTCATATTACTGAGACTTTGTCCCTTGCCATCATGTTTCCCACAATTCTTCTCCTACCACCACTTTCAATGTGTTTTACCACAGAACCTCCATTTTCTTTTCTGATTGTCTCATGATTTCCTACTTAGTAATAAGACTTACAGAAACTAAGTAATTTCTGGAGTTCCATCCATTTTGACTTCTGTATCTTCTCTTCAGAGTTGCTTTTGAGCAAGGTGGCAAGGTCTGCAAGGCACTGTACCTTTCCCAAGACATAGGAACAGTCATGATAATCAGAGGGGGGCTCATTTAGAAAATTCTTTTCTTTTTCCAGACTTTTCAGAGGAAATCATAAAAAACTTTTTATCAATTAGATGTAGCAAGACTGCTACTAAGTTCTAGAACCAACTAAATGGAGAGACTCAAATCTCTAAGAAAATACTGTTTTCCATTCAGTTATATATCCATACACAATTGTGAATCTGGTTATTAGGCTCATCAATACCAATATATAATAATTCTGCCTTTGTTTTCTTCTGAAATCTCTTTTGTTTTTCCCTCAAAAAACCTTAAAATTTTGGGTACGCTAGCAGTTATATAGCTCCACACCAGTTATGCTCCAGATCTGGCTAAAAGTATCCCTGCTACTACAAAACTCTTCAAAATCATCTGGGAAAAGAACTAGTGATGAAACACCCGATCTTGTTCACCTAGCTACAACAAATGTATGATTACTTGCAATGATTCTCAATGTTTTAATTTCTTCTATTGGGGGTAATAAGCTGGAAGGAAGATTTTGGCACTCTCATCAACGGACAAAATGCATTACTGAAATTAAAAGAGTATTACTGAAAAATATATTTGTATAAATTGTTACAAGTAATGAGCACCATTATGTAGATGAATTTAATGTCCCCACAGAAATATGAAGTAATCTCAATGTAACGGAGCTGGGCTAAAGCTGAAATAGATTCAGACTTATCACATTCACGACTGGGAATAAATGCATTGCAGAAGAAGTGGTGTATGTAGTTTAGCTTCAAGATCAATTCTTTAAATGCTGGTATTATAGTAGATGATATTTTAGAATATAAAGGATGATAGGAAAAAGTGAATAAAATGAATTAACAATAACAAAATCAAGGCTGGAATATATTCTAAAGCTTTAATGTAGAAGAACTTTGTATTATAGATTTAAAAAAGGAAAGTAACCATACTGAGTCTATATTCCAGAAGTGCGTATTTCCTATGGCACTTTTCCTTTACAGCCTAATTTTACTGTGCCAAAACCAGAATCTAAGAACTAGAGGATGCCTAGAGATTACAACGACAGCTACAAAGGGGTTGTACAAAAGATATGAAACAAAAAGCAAGGAACTTTCTCAAACTATTACAAAACCTCTGAGTAGACACTAAATTAAAGAAAGAGATAGATTATAAAGCAATCATGAACATAATGACTTGGACTAGCATTAGTATCCTTAGTGTATACAGCAAATTACCACTTGGAATTTTAAAATAACTTTAGCTTGCCTATGAATACTACTTAAAAAAAAAAGTTTTAAGAGCTTAGCAGAAATCACCTGGCTTTAAAGATCAACAACAATTGAAACACATTCTCTATAGAAGTACACTACTTGTTAAAAAGGAAAATTAATTTAGCATAACAAAGTTTTGTTTTCGAAACAGGGATGAAGGAATTACACATTGGTTGTTCCTAGTCTGAATAACTATACTAAGCTCTTGTTCTCTAAACCTGATTATGTCATTTCCAAGTTTGAGGGAAAACCATTTTTTTCTTTATACTACATAGAAAATATTTGCTCAGAGGACAAAGTTCACTCTGGATTTCTAATGATAAATACCACTTCCCCTATAATACCTTACTAAGCTGAAGGAGGTTGGTCAGTGACAGGACAAGGGGTAAAGGGTACAAGTTAAAACACAGGCAGATCCATCTCCATGTGAGGAAGAACTTCTTTACTGTGAGGGAACAGGCTGCCCAGAGAGGCTGTGGAGTCTAAGGAGACTGCCTGGATGCCACCTTGTTCCACGTGCTCTGGGTGTCCCTGCTGGAGCAGGGGGCCTGGACTAGATGATCTCTGGAGGTCCCTTCCAACCTTAACCATTCTGTGATTCTGTAAAAAATACAGTATCCACAAAATTAGTCTCTTATTTCTCTTTTCTAATGTTCATCCTGAAAACTGCTCTACATATAACTTTATGCAAAGGTAAGAAATTCAAGGACAAATTCTGTTCAAACTTTGGGCACCTCAATATTATATTAAGCAGTTTCAAGGTTTTAATATCTGGCTCAAGGACCCCTAAAAATTTGATACTTCAAATATAGTTCAATTTATAACATACAATGTCATTATAATGATATTCTCATTCTTCTGCACATGTATAGCCTCATTAATGATTCCTTAAAATTTTGGAGGTCAGCCATTCAAAAAACTGGTAAAAACAGTACTGCACTTAATAATTATTTTTACTGAATACCTAACAATATGTGACAATTGTATATTCAGAATTCTAGCTATTTACAGACAAAAGGAACCACTGATGTCAATCTGATTGCTAATTAAGCTGTTCTTTTGGGGTGGGGAAGGATTCTATAAAATGCTATTTAAAGACATGATTAAAGAAGTCTCTAGCTTACTATGTGCCCAAAAGCTATATTGATATCTTTCTTACCAGTTGCCTTTATTAATGAGGACCTAGTTTAACATTCATCATAAAGGCTCACTTTAACAGATCCTATTAAAAGTTGTCTCAAAGCAAACAAGCAGCTAAAAAAAACTGCTGCTTTGTCTCAGAATTAATAATACCTGTATTTATTTCTCAAAATGCTCACCTAAAATTTCAGCAGGATTTTTTAAATATTATTTTATAAAACCCATAGAAACAGTTACTTTTTTGTACTAGAGTTCAATCTCGAAAGGTCTTTTAAAATCCATTTAAAGAATATTTTCCAAACTGCATCCAAAGTTTTCTAATACATATTAATTTTAATGGTGATGTATTTCTTATTTTACTAATTTCCAGTACAATAATCTTGAAGGTACTGATTTCTTCAGATTTTAACTTTTGGAATCTTTAATGTATTTGTACAAAGATCAGTGAAACAGAATAAGTCTTTTCTTTTTATGTACTTGAAAGATAAAGTTTCAGGGCTGAAATATGGTTATGTATTTATTTTTTAAAACTAAAGGCAATATCATAAAAAATAGTATATTTGTATAATAATATAGCCCAACAAATTGTCTTTGCAATGTAAAAACGTTAGTTTTGGTAATTTTCCAAAATACATTTTCAATGAATTATTTCTTACTAATATATCATCTTTTTATTTAGAGTAATTATTCTAATCAATATATATTAAATTAAATATCTAGTTTAGGAGCCAATGATTTATATAGATAATAGATAGAAGCAGGCTTGTATTTTAGATACACTAAATTGTATGTTCCACTGGTTACTATGAAGGTAATTTTCCTAATTTAAGTGACTATAATTAAATTATGTGATTACCTTCTTCGAAAACTAGACTTTTCTGATAAATTCTATATATTTATTTCAGATAGTCATAGTTCAAATGTTAAAAGCTTTTATAAAATAAAATCTTACTGCACAGATTATGCTGCCAGGCAACAAATAAGATGAAGGGGCTGAGAAAAACAATTACTTTAATAACTTAATTATATCAATTTCAAGATCTATTTAGTCAAAAGATTGCTTGGGTATCTTAAAATGAAACAGTGAATAACTCAGTCTGGATTTTCTCCATGGCAGAAAGTCAACCACAAAAACAGTTTTAACTAACTTCATTATGTATATTTCAAGCTTCAAGTACATCTGAGATTCAGGCAATGCCCTAATATATAAAAGCATATTAGCCTATAAGCATGGCTACAGGAAACTGTCTTTGATGGATATGTACAGTGTTGAATGCCATTTAAACTTATGTAAAAAAATAATGAGAATTGACAAACCTGTTTGAGGTAGGGAACTTCTGCAGGAAGTCACAGTATCACAGAATGTTTGAGGTTGGAAGGGATCTAGAGATTATCTAGTACAAACCCCCTGCTCAAGCAGGGGCACTTAGGGCACGTGTCACATCATGGTTTAATAGATTTGAATCTTTAACTTACAAAAATCACACATGGGCACCTCTACAGGAACAAAACTGATTTTATTTGTTTGTTCATTTTCTAATATATGTCTTGCTAACCACATACCTTTCTACGGGAGACCTAACTTCTAATCTAGATCAATAATGCTTCAGTTCTAATACCTGCACTCTAAAAATTATCTTAGGAATTAAAATACAAGTGTAGGTACTGATAGTATTTTAGGTATGGTGGTTATGAATTCTCATAGGCAGGAGAAATCATTATTTCATTCAAATACAATTTCCATTACATCATGTGGTTTTAACTGTACAACAAAACTCATCACAACTACCTCAAACAAGTAAAGATCTGTTAGAAAGTTCTAATAAAGCAATATAGCCATATAAAGGATTTTCTATTAAGTTGCCTTGCCAGCAACATCAACATTGCCAGTAAAGGCTAAGCTGCTGGTTGCCTGCTAATATCAGATTCTTAAAGATGAATACAAATGAACTGGAATGCATTCCACCTTTTCATGAAAACTTACATACGTATCTTCAAATACTTACTTTTAAATGTTCTGCCCCAGATGAGTCCCAACATTAAGTTCGTATTTATAAAAGCTCACTGTCTGTCCATTAGGTTTTCTAAATTCAACCATTCTACATTTGAGGAAGGAAAAAATATCTCATTGAGTGACTATAGTCTGGCCAAAAGGGAAAAAAAAACACTAGATGGAAGGCAAGACAAAAATGAAAGTGCCACATTTCCCACACATTTACCCTGTGAGTTATGGGTAAAACAAGCAAAAGGTCACACAGCTGTAAAAATAATAAGAAAAAAAGCTTACTGCATAGTTCTTTCTATATATATTAATAGCCTCTTGTATCTCACCCATCCTAGTGTCTTCAACCCGATACAAGGTCTGTTTCCAATTGGCAAACTCTGCTCCAACTTTTGAGATGAGTTTCCTGGACTGTAGGTTATTGCTATTTGTAAAGGACTGTTAGCTACTCATAATAAAGATCATCTGTGAAAATGACATATTTTCATTCTAATTATCAGTAAAATATTCACCATTGTCTATGTGAATAATCAAAACTTACTTTCACAAGAGTTTGCACATCAAATCTGGAGGGACACCCCTGTTTATAAGTTTCCATTTGTTTTCAAGAAAATAAATAAAATATTTACATTTGAAAGGGTATTCATCCATTTCTAAAACAAAATTACTTTCAAAATGGTAAAAAGGTAAAAGGCCTATACAGACATGCAGGTTAAACTTCAGTAACAGGATGGAATCAAACACACCATGCTTTGTGTTTACTACTTCTGTTCATACGTCTATTTTGTAGACAGGCACATGACAAACATGTTCTATGAGTGTATCCCAAACTTTTTGTTGACAGTAGCCTTTATGTTTCCTTAAGGGTAGCATGAATTTTACCGGAAGACTAGACTATATTTAGATAGTATTGATGAAACACACCATTTATATATTCCAAGAAAAAGTGTAGTTGATTTTTGAGCTCAAAGAAAAGATTCAATCTAATTCCCTATAGAATTATAAAAATTAGCAATAATATGTTTCAGAATTGCAGCAACTGCACAGCGGTTTTTATCAAATCATGTTTAAGAAGATTTTGTAACTGTAGAAATTACAGTTAAAAAGTTAAAAAATAGCCCCCAAATGCACTCAAGACAAGAAATGAAAGACTGTCTCTCATCCTTTACAAAACTTTCTTTCCACTGTTCAGAACGGAAAATTCATTTGAAAATAATAGTTCATTTTGCTATTTAAGTTAGCCATCCCAAGACATCTATTTAGCTGCTTAACCCACACCCTGTGGTGCCTAAAGCATAGTTCACATCTGCTTTCATCACAGTGATTTGGCTGTCTTGGTCTAGAAGCCCTTAGCTCCCTACGTGACCAAGGATGGCAGACACATATGTCTTAGAAGTGAGTCAGAGTATCCAATTAAACTATGTTTACTATTTCTTGTTAGCTACGCAGAAACTTCCGTTTTCTGTAAGGTAAATTCAACACTGCTGCATGATGCCATGGTAGATCCCACAGAGCACCCCACCTCTCTCCCACAGAGACCACTGGGCAAACAGGTAAGCTTTGTAGGAACTTAAAGTCAGGCTTTCTCACTGAAAGTCTGTATTCACTGGGATAAGGAATATCACATCAGCTCCTAGAGCCAAGGAGGAGGCGGGCTACCTCTCTGTGATTGTGATGTTTGTCTAGGAAATAAGACTAGAGTTCATTAGATGATGTAACACCTGGGGATGGGATTCCTTCCTCATCCTTGCTGCTGAAACTGGATCATAGTGCAGTTAGAAATGTAAGATGAATGTGCCTTGAGAGAAAAAGAATGAAGAGTCCTGTTTTGTAATACACTGTGGAATATGCTCACCTTGAGGGGAAGACACAGATTTTTGCTCCCTAATCCTACCAATCTTAAGCATTTTAACTAATGCTTCTCTGATGGAAAATTAAATGCAGATGCCCAGGAGCAAAAGAAAATAAAACAAAGTTATTTTAGGCATCTCTAACAGAAAGTCAGTAAAAGCAAATGGTATGAAGCAGTTGATTAACTTATACCGACTGTAAGGTCTTGAATTTGGCTCACTGTTCTTACCAACATCCTAAAATCAGTGAGAGCGATGAAAAGAAATCTCAATATGGAGTGTATGCTTATTTCTTCTTTGAGATAGTCTCCTAACACTCTGATACCCAACTTTACCCTGGAAACTGATGGACTAAAGGGCAATAGGAAAAGATTTGCAAGGTGTATTGTAGGAGTTTACTTGCATGTATATAACAGGTGTGTTGAAGGAATGAGAGGCAATTTGAGGATAAATGCATAAGGAATACATTAAAAAACTAGGGGAATTTCAAGACACATCCTGCATCTAAAAATAAAAGTAACTAACTGAAATGAATTATATGTGCTAGAATGTCCTCCCACTAAGAATAGTTTAAAACATTTACATTCTTAATTAAGCAATTTAAATTTAATACTTCAAACAATTGCAAATAAGATGGGGTAAGATTTTCTTGAACTTTCTTATTCACGGGTGGGATGGTTGCATGTTTTAAAAGAATTAAGATGTCAGACTCAATCAGTATAGTTTAAACAGTAATAACGGTACAAAATAAAAGTGCTAGATATCATACTAGACATTGTAAACCTGGGAAATTGGAGTTCAGTTTCAGATAGTAAAAAGAAATATATTAAAATAGTGAAATGCAGCACTCCAGAAGAACTGAATTCTGTCCTAAGTAGCACCACAGAAAATGTGTATCTAATGCATATTTTAAAATTCACCTTTTATTTACGTGTTTTTATATAGATAAGCTTTCTAATTGAGAGGATTATTCAAAAAGAAGAAAGGAACTGTGAAAATCAGTAAGAAAAATGTGTTTAAATATATATATATTTTTTAAGGTAAATAATCAGCAAGATATTTTACTAAGTCTACATTTACAACTAAGTCTGAAACCTTTTCTTGTACAATTGGTAGAATTGTTTGGGCATCCACGCACCTGAATACAAAAGTAGAAGAAACATTGTCTTCTCAGGAATGTAAAAAATACCACCAAAGAGACACCAGCAAATTTTGTGTCATAGCAAAAATTGTGTAGGAATTACCATAAAGTCTTTCAGGGATACTTTTTTTGTGTGTGTGAAATAGAAACAGACTTTCAAAAATTCATTTTTGAATTTTAAGAGGAAATTCATTTTTCTGCATCTTGTCACATATTCCTGTTAATAACTATGAAAACTGTCACACGGTATAAGGTGTGCAATATTTCATTTTCAACATGCTTGCAAATTGGAATCAAAACAGTTATTGATTCCTGATTTGTAAAATAAATAACTATAGTGATATTTTAATCCATTTTAATCACACCAGAAAGTAATAACATAGTAGGAGAATAGTAGAAGAAATGTTAGGAAACTAAAGCTGGAGGAATTTAGATTTATAATAATGTGCAATTTATTTTCTTTTTTTTTAAGAGTAAGCAAAGACTTTAATTAAGCACTGGATATTTTTCTAAAATATACTGTAGTCAAATAAAAAGGCAGTATGACCTCTGAGTGCTTCTCAGATGTTAGTGTGGGAATTCTTATGGCTATGTTATCATTCATGATATCATTTTACCCAACTTTCTGAGTATGTTCCTTTATAAATGATCCTTATTTTCAAGGACCTTTGATAATATTATGTGGAACTAACTAAAATCTAACTAACTAAAAGGGTACTAACTTATAATTTGTATGTGTTGATAGAAAACTGAAGTTCATTAAAATAATATGTCAAGTAGTACAAAGGGTTTTGGGGTTGTTCATTAGATCAGTTTTCATTCCTTGCACACACACAGGTAATGCATTCACAAGAGAACTTTCACAGAAACAGAAGAAATCAGAATACTGCATTTATTATCAAGGTACAGGCATTATATTGCTTGAAATTATATAATGTTTTCTAGTCATGTAATTATCCTTCCCTGTGCAAGGTGATCAGAACTTTTGTATGTTAAAGTTTGCTCAAATTTAGGAGGAAGTAGTTAGAGTTCATTACCTGATTCTCTTTGATTCTTCCTACCACTTAATGAAGCTTGTTTTCATTAATATTTGACCACAGAAGTCCCACCAGTGAGATTTTTTAAAATGTCTGGGTAATACTTAATATGTCTCCATACATTCTGGTTCAGACTAGTTGCCTGAAATAGTAAACTTAGCAGCCTGAATTAGACCTGCAGATGAGTGCTCTTCCCTGACACACACTTTTCCCTAATCTATGTTCATGTCTAGTGTACTAAAAACAATCATAATTCTAAGATACAAGACTTCTTATAATTGACACATAAAAACTAGGCACTACATACTTTTTAACACATATACACTATTCCACTGTCTCCAGGCAGGATGTCATTCCAGCCTATAATTCTATATCATTTTTTCTTCACAACAGAATACACTTTTTAAGGGTGCATAGACTTAATGGGTAATACATTTTATCATAGATAGAGATACAATTACATTATATATATATATTTATATATCCTTATTAAATAACAGTGATTTAGCTCACTATTTTGAAAGCCTTATTAATTAAAGAAACATTAGACATTTTTTCTATCTGAATACAGTATCAAAATCTTTTTGCTTTATCTAGGATACAAAATTATAAGGATGTAGATCCAAGTCTGATATAGATTGTAAATCGAATTTCTGTGAATGTGATCATTTTATAAAATGCATTTGCAAACTAAAAAGGCTGACATTTATACAGTAATACATGCATAATTTCCCCCTTATATGCCACATCCTTGAGATGAAAGTAATTTTAAAGCACAAGGTCAGAAAAATATCTACCAATGTCACTAGAAAAATAAAGGAAAATGGCTAAGAACAATTACGGAGAGCAATTTAACATTTTTCTAGTCTACACAACATTTAACATCTAATGCTCATTTTCGCAAAGAAGTAGGGATAGAGGTTACTGTTCCTTTGGCAAGACAGAGATAAATTTTAGGGGGAGAAACTTTTTCACTGGTTTGATGACTTCCATTGTTTGTTGGCCAACAGAACAGTTGGGGCCACTCTTGCAGGCCTGTGATAACTCCTATATCTGATAAATTGTATGACTAAGGCATCCTCAGTCACAGCAGGAAAGACATTGAACAAATTGTCAGCATGATTTACATACAAGTTGTCAACAGCATCTGGGTTGCTGTGCAGAAGAATGATGGACAACAGATGTTTCTAGAAATGCTGCCATCTGCCCTATTTCAATATACATCCCTTGTGAAACTGTAGGTTTCAGTGGCTACAAGATACGATCCTGTTCAGATTTTTCAACCTTAATCCTCCTTCCCATAACATGAAATCTCTCCCAAAGTAATAACATAATCACCATATAATTACTTGCTGAGTTATTACTGAGTAACATTCACTTTGACTTTAACTGCATAAAACTCTCCAGAACAGTATCCAAAGTTCAGTTGAACTATAATGACCGGTAGCGGCTATGCACTATCTGCACTCTAAAACACAGTTTCTTATACAAATGTACTCTTCACCAAATTCTGTCTTAAATCAATATATACAGAACAAGTAGCTAATTTGTATCCCTAGCAACTCTTTAATAGTTACATAAAAACAGTTACATAAAATTTGAATTTAATAAAAAGAAATATTTTTTTCAGAGTGGTCCATTTGTATCTCTTCAGAAAAAAAGAAAAAAAAGTTTTATGCCTTTCCCAAAATCTTTCCTAAAGTTGACTGTAATTGACATTCAAATACTGCTATATATGGAAAAAAAATCAGTCTATCTCTCTACATATATATATATGCACATATTTAGATATATATTTATATGCACCCATACATACATAGAAAAAAAGAATACAAGTCATGAAAACTTTATTGAATTGTCAGTTATAGAAAGAATGGTGAGAAATATATCATCATGAAGAAACATGCAACTATCAGCATCTCATACTCAATATTGCCTTAGGCCTTTATTGTAGTCCAAAGCACTGCTTTAGGCTTCTGTAAGAAGTTAATTAATATCGCCTACTACCATATAACAGCTGCATAGCTCCCTGAATTATCATATATTTTTAATGTATATTACAAAGTAAAGTGTCTTAAGATAAAAATAATATTAAATAAACATTGGAATGCAGGCATTTATGAAAATATTATGAAATAGTTAGATTATGTTTTCTTTGTCAAGAGATTTGATACAGAAAATTTCCATCACCAGTTATTCATTCCTTCCCAGTCACCTCTGGTTGTAAACCATTTTAACCATTTATGAAGCCTTTTTATGCTATTAAAGTATTTTTTTCAAATGATCTTTCAAGTCACTTTGTGACATTGATCTGATTTCTAATACAGCCTTATAAAGAGGATGAAATTCAGAGGCAGCAATGCCCTATGTTGGCTTTTCTATTAAAAAGTGGCAGGGGGGTGAGCGGTCATGAGAGAACATATTGTAAGACATTTCAGTAAGAGGACCATCAATAGGATTAAAAGGTGAAAAAAAATGAATAGGCATGAAAAAAGTTAATTACACTTAATTGAAACTGATAGCAAAATTGAGTTTATATTAGTTAAGATGTTTCAACAGTACTACAGATAGTCCTAAAATTACATTTCTCTAATATGCCATCCTGTTTCAAAGTTTTGTTTTATTATTATTTTTTTACTTGCAGAAGAAGAACAAGCACAAGAAACATCTCCCTGATCTCACAGAACATGACAGCAAGATTTACTTCTTCATTTTAATTTACTTTAGAGAAATATTTTTGATCTCTCAGGTTTCTGAAGTCAAAAGAGAAAAAAGAAAATCACTGTTATGAAATAAAACTAGTATTTGCTAGGCTGCTTTTAGAAGATGATTGCAAAATAGACATTGTTTCAGCTGAGAGAATGCAAATGGAAAATAAAACTACCAATTTATTAATGGGTTGCTCCTTTTTCTTGCCTTGTACAATATTAGCTAGTTAATGACTATTTTTAAAAATAGGAAGGTGGAGAAAATATTATTTCTCATACATTGTAAGGAGTTTTCAAATAACAAATAATAACTGGAAACAATAAATACAAGACAAATACTTTGCTCTCAGAATGTAAATAGGTTCCAAAGTAATTTGTATGTTGACTGATTGGCAAATAAAAACACACCCAGCAAGGTCAGACTAGAACACAACATGCCTTGTAGAATGCAATATAAAGGTATTAAGGAAATTATCTTATTTTTCAACAAGACTATTCCTGTGTTGTACTGTCTTCTCACACAATCTTCCTGCTTCTGCATTTGTGAACACTAATGGCTTCAGTGTAAGTATATAAGCTCAGCATTTAGTCATCAGAAATTTCATTGAATCATTATGGTTAGAAAAGACCTTCAAGTCCAACCGTAAACCCATCACCATTATGCCTAAACCATGCCCCTAAATGCCTCATCTACACATTTCTGGAATTCTGCTAGGGGCAGCAATTCCACCACTTCCTTGAAAGGGATGTGGTTTTTAAAACAAATATAACAAAACAATGTAAAATGCAATATGCAAAGCATATATTTCTATATTTATTGCATATTGTTATATATTTATATAAAATATAAGAATATATACTATAATAATATATAATGTATAAATACATAAAATATAAATCTCTGGTGACATTTTGGATATGTGGGATGAAAATACTTCCAAAATCTCATTTATTCAAATGAAATAAACCAACATGCACACACAAAATATTTTAATGCACTGTTAAATTGATCACTTACTTCCATTTGCTAGAGAACAAAAACATTTAAACTGATAGAATAGCATGAAATATTAGGTCAAAAAACATAATTTTCAAATTTTTATTTTATTTGCAGTTATTAATTCTGTCTTGCTTTGACTATCAGTGACCTAACCAACAGAACAAAGACTGAAATGACCAAGGTAAGCTGCATATCTGCATAGACATCTCATTATAAGTCTTTTGATCACTACATTGAGCAGTACACAGAGATTTATTTATACTCACTGTGAATAAATTAGCAGTGAACTTCCATTTGCACTCATTGCACCATGTGAAATTTGACTGGTGAACTTAAAGACAAGCACATGATTCATTTATATTTCAGTCAACGGAGAGAAATAAAACATCTTTCAGGAAGATAATATTAATAGTGGCAGTGTATAGAGAAAACCAGAAAAATGTTCAAAACACCTAAACCTCCAAAAGATTTTGACCCTTCTCCAAACTTCCTCTATCAAATGTCAATCTCTTACACAACCAAAAAGAATGTTTATCACAATCTTGATGGAGATGATAAACATTGAAGATTTTGTTTGTTTGTTTTGTTTTTGTTTTGTAAATTCCATCCACTTTTTGCTTTAACCTATTTTAGGTTTTGACTATTTTCTTTTGCAAAATAGTCACTGAGATATAGTGTTGACTTGTTAAATCAGTTTGCATTAAGCACTAACGGTGGCAAGACACAATAGTAACATTCAAAGTATATGCTGAAATATAACAAAAAGTTAGTAATATTTAGCTCTAAAAAAAGATTATTAGCAGTAATGTTCCTGAAGACTTATACCAACTTTCAGTTGTATGAGATTAATCATTGTGCAACCATATTCTAAAACCTCTATTTATACTGCCTTCAGAGGAAACACCTTGCACCATTCCATGCCTATACAGCTTCTTCTCCTATAGCATTTACCATCCCATTACCATTTACCACTGAAAAAATCTCTTTTTTGGCCTTAATTTTATTTTGAGCTGATATGCACATGATGCAATGCTGTTAGGAAAATATAATTTTCCTAATTCATTGATTTTAGTGCTGTGCTACTACAAGCTCCTGTAACTTTTTTTTTTTTTTTTTTTAATCCTAAAGGAACGTATACTGTATTCCCCTTTCAGGGTACTTCATACTCTAACCTTATCCTACAATTATGTCTTATGTCAAAGCTGTTATTTCCATACTGAATTTGAAGTATTGACAAAATTTTTTTCTTACCTAGAGATATTTTTAAATTATTCCTGTTGTATTTTTCCTAATCTGTACTCTAAATGACATGACATGGCAAAGTCAAATAAGTATTTTTGTATATACTTCTTCTTAAAGTTTCCTTACAAGTCAACAGTTCTTACAAAACAAAACAAACAAACAAAAAAAAAACTTGAAAAAAGTGAGGTGACTACTTATGGCAGTAGTGTTGAAAAAA
>JAUBNY010000114.1:424909-468662 GCA_032275445.1 Crypturellus soui | reverse complement strand
TACAAAACAAAACAAACAAACAAAAAAAAAACTTGAAAAAAGTGAGGTGACTACTTATGGCAGTAGTGTTGAAAAAACAATAGTTTGGACTTAATGCTTCCAGGTTACTTTATTTGCTTGCTTAGATTGCCATATCACTAGAAGGTTTTATTTTCCTTTCAAGCAATATAATACCCAAATAAAACACAAAAATATTTAACAACATTTTCTTTTCAGTAAAAGATTAGCTTGTGCAGTAACATCAGTTAGCATTTTGTTATTTTGTTATAGATGCAAATACAATTCTATAAGCAAAACCTTTTAAGCTAGCCTTTAGCATAGAGTACTCCTTAATAATTTACTGTATGGAAAGTCTAACATGTTGAACATATGCTTTCTTCAAAGAACAATCCAAACAAAGAGAAAATGCCTTAACACTACTGAAAAGTCTCTTTTGTTGACTGCATTCAAAAGTAAAGACACTCAGTCTCTCTCTCTCTTCTCATACAGTAGTACTCCTTTGTTATGTTTTGTTTCTACTGTTTACATTTAGTAGTAGTTATGTTGCTATTGCGGCATGACCATGGGAATATTCTCTTCTGAGAAAAACATTTTCCTTGGTGAGGGACATCTGAAAGAATCAGATCACACTTCTGACCTGATGCTTTCTGCTTTGCTAAGTTGAAAAAGATGAGCAGGGAAAGCCAAGTGAAACCCATGACTGTAAGCAAAATAACTAAATATTTATTTAATATATTTTTTTTAATTTTATTCCTCTAAATTCTGTTTTAGAAGCAAGAATAAAAATGACCTTATAACTAGCTTTGAAATGATTTAAAAAAAAGAGACGGAAATCAAACACACCTCAAAGAAAACTAAACTTTGTCTTCCTCCACATAAGCAACTTTGAGGGCAGCAGAGAAAGGTATCGGTCTCAGATCTAATGAAAGATAAGAGAAAAGTAATGCTCCTCTCTATTGCATGAGATCCATGAACAGTTATGCAAAGGACAAGTTAGTGTTATCAGCAAAATGACCTATTAGATCAATTTATCCTCCAACTGGCTAGCAAAATGAGACATTCCCGGTAATAGATCTGTTTGGTCATAAAGAGAAGGAAGGAATCTGAAGCATAATTTGGCTTGGAAGCTGCCTGCATTGTGCACATTCTCCTAGCTATTCTTAGATTATAGAGATGATATGATAATGAAAATACTGAATAAGTAGACTTAATGTGATGTCTCCATTGAATTTAATAAGCATTTGCAGCTAATAAATATAACATCACTTTCACAAAGTCATTTTTTTTTAAAGTTCACTTTTCTATTAACCGGCATACTTGTACAATTGACAGAGGATCATATGAAATGCTCTCCTGCAAAGTATTAATCATCCAGTCATTCCCTAACTACCAGTAAGCATATTCTCTTGCTTGCTATTAAATAGTTCTGCACTTCAGTGTTTACCCTATAAGCCAACAACATGTTGGATTATAAAGAAAAGATGATAGCCCCACCAACATGTACAACATGATGTTCTTATCAACATGTACAAATAGCTAAGGGGAGAATGTAGGGAAGATGAGGCCAAACTTGTCTTGGTGGTGGCCAGCAACAGAGCAAGGGGTAATGGGTACAAATGGAAACACAGGAAGTTTAATCTCCATGTGAGGAAGAACTTCTTGACTGTGAAGGTGACAGAGCCCTGGAACAGGTTGCCCAAAGAGGTGGTGAAATCTCCTCCTTTGGAAATTTTCAAAACCTGCCTGGATGTGACCCTGTGTCAAGTGCTCCAGGTGTCCTTGCATGAGCAAGGGGGATGGATTAGATGACCTCTACACGTCCTTTCCAACATCAACCATTGTGTGATGGTCATCTGAATTTAGGAAATTACTAGATTTCGAAAAGCTTGCATATGGTCAGTCTTTTCCATGTTGGTGTCTGTGGTCATTAATCAAACGACACTTATTACCAAACCATTCTAAAGTAACGAATTAAGAAAACTTCACAGTGAATTTGTTATAGTTATATAAGTTAATTATTTATTTATTAAATAAATATTTATTATATGAGTTAAATAACAGGTAAGATGGAAATGATTTCCAAGATGTCTCCAATTCCTTACAGATTCTGCAGATTAGTTTTCTGTATATTTAGGATTCACTCAGATAGCATTTACATGATACAAGATATATTGTTAATTATGAAGCCAAATAAAGAACTTCCCAATATCCCCAGGCTACTGCTGCCCATCCGTCCCACAATGAGTAGGCCACTCGTTCTTCAAGTCTGTCAGTGCAAATTTTTGAGGGACAATGTTGTAAATCTGACTACTTCAAAGATCTGGGTTGAGACAATCTAGAGCATGGCTGTATACAGTTGTGAATATTGCTGACCAAAAACGTCTGGCGTGTGGGTAACACTGTACTGGAGTACCTATAGATGAACATAAAGCTGTTTCCTTTAGCTGTGAGTAAGAGCAAGGAATTCTGCATCAAAGTGACCAGCTATATTCTGGAGAAAATATCCATATTTTTGGTGAAACTGCTCTATCTAGTTAAATTTGCACTTAATAACACATTTCTTCAATAATTTTTGTTCATGTATCAAGTAGTATTCTGAAGAAATTCAAAGATAAATGATAGACTGATAAAATCTTTCAATTTCTTAACACTAAGTATTTTTCACAAGGTTTCACAGGAAGTTTGTACCATAAAACTTGGAATTTTCCCTGCTGCAATTTAAACCCATTCTCTCCATACTGTATAGTACAATAGACTATTTTAACCTTTCCTCCAGTCATGTTCATGCATGTAAAACCTCATTATCCCTCCCATTCAATTCTTCTTATCACTAGGTTAAATAACCCCGATTACTTCATGGTGTTTTCATAATTTGTAACCTTCTGGTTGTGTTTTTAAAATATATTCTAACTCACATTCTTTATAAGCTACACGGTTCACAACTTCTCCTCAAAGAAGGTGACATTGTTGACTCCCAGGAATTGGATTCAATAACAAATTCTAATCTAATATCCTATAAAAATCCTCTATTGACTAAAGTTATCTCATGGGACAACCTATTTTTATCCAACAAGGGATTACGAGGATTTGATAATAAAACATTTGATAATAATAAAAAAAAAAATTGATAAATAAAACAAAGTTTACTTTCAAAACTATAGCCTTTATAAAATTTAAAATGATCTGTTCAGATTGAAAAGATTGGAATCTTTAGAATAATATTTTTCAGATTGAAATTTTCCATTCTATAATTAAGTGTTCCACAAGATTTTCAAAAAGGAAGCAATAAAACTTGCAAATTTGACTTAAATGACATCACTGCTACATTATGATAATATTAGAATCACAATTCTAATGGTTTTGACAATTCCCACTGCAGAGGGTTGAAATATTACTAAGTGGCTCATCATGATTCTATTGCTTTCATGCTTAATGAATTTATTTTTAGTAGATACGTATATTAATTACATAAGAAGCACTTCCAATCAGAAGAAATTAGCCGTGATTATAGCCATGAAAACATAAATGTTATATATGGCATATATATGGTATATATACATGGTGCAGCATGCCTAGAATTGCTGCATTATAAAGTAATTCAGACCTTGATATTGAAAAGCTAATGATCACATCAGTATTTATTCAGCACATACAATGTAAATTGCACCTTTAGTATTGCTCCAAGTTGTTTCTATGAGCCTGACTGAATCTTAAAGACTTCAAAGGTACTTCACATTTCAGACGAGCATAAATGCATGATGCTCCTGAGAATTAAGTTCAAATGTTGCTGATTTAATACCCTATTGGAGAGTACCTTCTATATATTTACTTCTGAAAATTTGAATATCAAAGAGATCTGTGGCATTTTTGCCATTTTTTATTAACAAAAGGGATAATAGTTTCTAACACGTTGCTTTCACACTTTCAAGGCATATCACTTATTTTGATTAGAAGTTTTCTCTTATTTAAAGTTCACTGATTGTGGATTACTTAGTTATTTCAAACACAAGTCATACATGTTTTCCCTCACATCTTGTATCTGACTTTGCACTAAACCATTTATAAAGTTAAGATTTTGGACTGAAGATAGAAGTAGTTCGATCATTTCAGTTTTGCTTTGCTCCAATGCATTAATCCCCTCAGAAGGTGAAATCTACTTTCCAACCATTGGCCTTTTTAAGGTTTCCTTTCTTCTGTTGTTGATAATGCCACTAATGAAACTGTAAGAGCACACTTATAGTTACACTCTCACAGCACTGAACAATGTTTGTTACTTTTAATTAAAAGAATTCTTGGACTTGCTTTTGAGCAAGGTCATTTTAAAACAGTTTCCAGTCTTCAGCTACTGTCTGTAAAAGAGCCAGTTCTTGTCTGTGACCTTACCAAGCCACACGTTTTCATGACCTGTTAGTGTTGCAAGCTTTATTTTGAAAGACCATACTGAACAGTATAGATCATTGAACAGGACATAACAAACTGATTTTGTTCGCAAAGAATGAAGGAAAATGAAACCTGAAGTCACATCTAAAAGATATGCATTATTTTCTAAAAACCAATATGTTCAGAAAAAAATTAACCTACTGTGACAAAAGCTTATACTTTCTTATTGCTGGGAAAGTGGAAAGTACTAGATTTCAGAAAAACTACAGTTAATAATAGAGCATGTATTTGCCTTTCTTCTGCTAAAGTTTTTCTTCTGCAGGCAATCTGGCTGCCTTCAATGTTATTAAAATATACAATGCACATTGAAGTTAAAAGGAATGCATGTTTAGTGAATGAGATTTACTTTTCTTGGGCCCTAAAGTAATTTGTTCCTAAGTTTTCTCTAATTATGATTTTAATTCCTCTAATTATCTGATTACAATTGTAGAAGCTAACTACAGTATAAATAAAATCTCTTGTGAAATATTTTCACTTAATATTACAATATAACTCATTTAACATGCATAACTCAATCTGACTCTCAGTAAGGGTTTTTGCTATATTTTGGTAAGTGGGCACCAAATGCACCCACTCACCCAAAATGGACCAAAAGTCAATATAGTGCCAAACACTTATATATACATATATAAAAAATATGTATACATTACTGTCTTAGTCCTAAACAAGCCAGAAACAAACACCTGTAAATTTATGCTAGATTTTGCATAAAGGTATGATGGTAATGGATATCCTACCATGATAATGGTAGGATATCAGAATTGCAGCAAGATGACTTGAGACAAACGTACTCCAAGGCAGAAATCAGACATTTTCATTAACTACCATGAGACACAGAAAAGTTCTGCTGAGACCTAAAGAAGTGCAAGCTGAAAGCACACAGGCCTTTAAGAGATGCACTTTGCTCATATCTCATGTGAGGGAATGTAAATAATCTACCAGATTATTACCAGTTCACAATAAACATTGCAAAGACCCCATTCTGGTGGAGAAAAGAGAATTCAGAGAAAAACAAGTAACCACCACTCAAGGAAAAAGAGTAACTCTACTGACATTCCAAGCATTGTTTTGTCTTCAACATGCCAGAGGTAAAGCTTTTGAGTATCAAGAGTAATTAAATCAAACAATAAAAACAAACAAACAAAAAAACACAACTACTCATTTGAACCAATCTTTCAATTATAAAATTAGTTGTGAAATATTCTAAAAAACACAGTACTACTTTAGGAAATGTCATCTGGGCCTCTAGCCAAACAGTGATTCAGCAGATGATTAATACCTAAGGTACCACTGGTACTGTATAAATGGAAGATGAGTCTTCTGCATTTCTTTCATCCTACCCTGCAACTAGGGAACACAACAGCCAGTTTAAGTGTTCTATCAAGCAATTATTTATTTTCTGCCTCAAACATCCCACAGCAGAGATATTTATTTTATATAAGTGCTTCACTGAAGTCATGAACTTGCCTACTTCTGCCTTACAGTACAATAGGATATATTATAGTGTTAGCCATGGGGGGTTCTTTTCCCCAAAATGATAATACAAATAATAAAATATTACAGAAAAATCTTGAGAGCTGTATAATATAGCTGAGTTATAGCTGGAGGAGAAACATTCAATCTCTGAGGCCTTATTTAAAATATACCATAAGTGACATTTTAGAGGAGTCTTTTCAAGGATGCTTGTGGGATATATGGGCATTTAGATTTCATCCGCTAAGGCCCAGATATCTGAAAATATTTAAAGGGAAGCTGAATGTTCTTTATCACCTTCAGTTTAAATAGAGAAAGAAAACCACATAAAAAAGCAGACTCAGGATGTAAAAATCAGGAGTGCATTTTTAATGAGCAAGCATACTTTAAGCAGGGTATTGTATGTACCTGGCTGGCACTAAGAAATCATTTTTACAGTTTGAGATACCAATGCATGTAGTGTAAAAGGTCTTATTCTTTGGAAGCAGGTCTTATTGTTTGGAAGTTCTCTCTTACCCAAAGCTACATCTTCAGTTTTATTTTGCTTTCAGTAATAAAATACTGAGGTACTTACTTCAAACTCTAGATCTATACATTTTTTAAATCAGTGCTAATTTAGTCGGTTTTCAAATAGGGGCCTTAATTTTTTCTATTCTCTTCGTCTAGAAGAGATAGGGCATCAATGTTTTTCCTGTACGCTGAGTTGCTTACGGAATCCCCTCATATGCACAAACCTGCACACGCACAAAGAAAATTCCTGTTCCACACAGATAAAAAAAATGTATTATTAGTAGATCCTGAACTGAAAATACTGAATATTTTTTCTCATTTATGAATTTAAGCAGCAGTAGCAATCTGGCAGTCACTTACCTATACATAATATTCAGTATGCATATGGCATCTGCAGGAACTAATTAGGTTGTATAATTTACATCAGTATCCTCCTCATTCATCAAAATATATTTGAATATTTTAGCCCATTAGATTTTCATTTGATCATTCAGGATCAATTCCAATGAAACCGGCATTTTTTTAAACAAGAACTTCAAAGTCTGTCTTATTCCATTATAACTATTACTAGAAAGAGTATTTAAAAAAAAAAAAACACTGGCAATTTTCAAACTTTTTAATCACTTAGACAATCTTTATGAATTTTAAGCAGAGAAATAGAATACAATAGCAACAAAACTTAATAGCAGGGGAAAATCTACAACATTGATCAAAATTCTAACAACACATATGCTGTCTAAGCTGTTATTCTACTTTGGGGAATACTCCTAGTTTAAAAAAGAAAAAAAAGGTGTTTCATTGGATTCAATAGGTAGCTATTTCAGATAAATAATCTCTCTGCATACTTGATTGAAGTGTTCTCTTATAACATTACATTCCCACTGTCATTGACATTTAACTGCAAAAGTGTCAAAAGCTGCCCTATATGATGTCCTATTAAGCTGAGATAGAAAGATGATGCAACAGATTCTAGCTTAGACTGGACTGAAGAAATACCTCAAGAGTTTATATGTTTCTAACTTATTTATAATGCTAAAGCAGGTTTGTGTCTGGTCAAGGAAGTGTACTACCCACCTTACCTGTTTTCCAAGTAGGGAATAGGATCACAATACTGATGACAGCCCTCTCTAGGGTATATGATACTTAATAAAGTGTGATAGGATAGAATTTTGTCCATTTTATTTTGCGAGGTTTTCCTTTTTAGCTCTAAAAATTCACACATTTCATTCTGCAGTTTCTCAGGTAATAAATATACTGTCTCAACCACCACGCAAGCTGATGGACTCCTGTCGTGACCCAGCATCACCAGTACTCTTTACTTCCCTCTGGATTTTTCTCCTTACCTCTATTTCCAGCTTCCTTTTCTGCTCTTCCATTTCTCTTAAATTTCATTTTCCTCTCTCTAAACTAAATTTATTCTCTTCCTCCTCTTCTTAAAACCTCGCACTTTTCCTTTGTGTTATTATTTCACTCTTTTCTCTCTATTCAATACCTCCCATTCTTATTTTTTCCCTCAAATAAAGCTTTCACCTCCTCCTTGTGATGTTCTCCAATAATACCAATAACTTTCCTTCTTATGCATTTTCTTTCTTATTGAACAGTTTTCTCTTGTTTTACAGACCTTGAAACCTGGCAAGGAAAGAAGCTAGCAAGAAATGTACCGACTTGGCTGGAGACTGACGCCTGCCAAAAGAGGGAGGGAAATGCACATCTTCACAAATGAATGGCCAAAAAAAAAAAGTCAGTTAAGGTAATGAAGAACTTAGTATCTCTCCTCTTCATGGCAGGTAAAATTTTCCCCCTCAAAAAAGGGGCAATCTCTCACCTTCTCTTCTCTTTTACAGAGCCCTTTAATTATAGTATAATGCAGGATGTTTCTCATTAGTTCAGCGAATCTTCCCTTTATTTACCTTGTAAGGGGTAGAAAACAATTCAAAATGGCATGAAGAAAACAGAGATTGCCAATTACCAAGTAGTAAATATTCCAACCACCTGCAAAGAATCCAACAGATAAATAAAACTGTCTGTTTTTTCATATTGTGTTGTAAAGACAAAAAGAACAAAAAATTACCATTTTCTCCTTCAGATGCTCTGAATCTGAGCCAGACAGCTGTTATACAATTTTTTTTCAGGATCTGCAGATGTTAATTCAGAGATTTAGGCATCTAACCCTTTGTACTTTACTGTATTTTCTATTTTACAACATTGAATTTGCCTTGCTTGTTTTCTTTTTTTCGAGATTTGACGGATTTATATAAAAACATAATCTGAATTACAAAGATGGATTATAAATGATAGAGGATTTTTCACCTGGCAGCTACAGTTAGATCAAATTAAACAAGTCTTTAATTTTATTTTTTAGCTTTATACACACTAGGCTTTTAAATGTAATTAACAAAAAAAAACCTACACAATGACTATATCCACCAGGACTTCTGTGGGTACATGCAGCCTAAGTATTCTACATCCTAAAAGTTCTTCAGTAGGCCTTGGTAAAAAGTGGTGCAGGTGCGTAAAGAGTAGCCTGCCTTATCAAGCACTACTCACAGAAAGTTTATTTTATTGGGCCTTAAATTTGCTATCAGTGCATTACTGCTTACTAACATTCAGGACTACATTTCACAGCATGTTGAGGAACAGAAAAATCGAAACAGACACGGAGTTGTAAGATAATGAATTTTTGGTGGGGGGAGATTGTTCCAGAGAGACCTCTCCTTGCCCGCCCCCTGAACATTTTAACAGTAATTAAAGATAAATTCACAAACAACAACTATTAGTTCTTTATGGTACTATATATCTGTATTGTATTTACACAGTGTTAAACTCTCAAGAACCTCAAAATGGGCTATTCAGTTTTGATAACCTTATTAATAGGGGTAGTTCAGTTGACATTCAGCATGTAGTGACATGAGAAAGGCAGGTGGGATTTGGTGCCAAGTTAAACCATGTAATTGCAAACGCTGCTGTTCGATGTGCATCACTGACGCAGAGACACTAGTGTGTCTCCAAAGTATTAATCCATTAAAATTTTTATATTTTAACTTACACTCCCAGATTGCGAAAAGATTGTTTTTATTTTCATAAAGTCAGGAGCGAGTCTTAAAAAACAAAAGGGTGGGCAGAGGTTCAGATGCCGCCTTACACGCTTCTGATGAGCAAACTTGATCTTCCACTGCAGTTCTGACCTCTCCTCTTAGCACATTAAATCAGGTCCACAGTTGTCACCTGTGAAAAATAGGAAGCTCTTCCAGACGAGTAAGACCCAAAAACTCTATTTTCGTTTTTATTCATAGTGATTATAAAAGACAAACAACAACAACAACAACAAATCTCTAAAAAAGGATAAAATTAGTGGCTGCTATTGCTGCAGCTGCCACCATAACTAAAGAGCACTGGAAGCTGTTCCTACATATGTCAGTGTTTATAGGAGTTATGATTTGGCTCACACTGAAGCAATAAAGAGCTCTAATGAACATCCTTGACCATAACGGTGCCATGATCGCTCTGGACTCGCGCTGCTCTGAGTCCACAAACCTGCAGGCCAGGCCGGCTGCGTTGCCATCCTGCAGGGATGGAGCCAGGCACGGTCAGGCAGCGTTCCTGTTGGGCAGGAACACTCTTGGTTCTGGACAGCAAAGATCAAGAGAAGAACATACTGATCTGTACTGACTCCACAGAGAAGCTCAACTACCAGCTTTCACTGGTCGTGCCTCTGAACACGTTTCTATGGGAACTGAAGAACTGTGGTAGACAAAAAAGAAAAACGAACAAAATGGCATCTGCCAGAAGGAGATGGGGTAATGAAGCAACTGCTGTGACCGTCAAAGAGATCCAACCTGGCAACAGAGACTCAGAGAAGGACCAAGGAGAGGAGAAGGCACGTTGCATTCTAAGGATCATTGCCAAGAAACCATAAAATATGCTGAAACATGAAAAGAAATTACTGAAATTAAAGAAAGTGGAAAGCAGGGAGTGAAGTGAGAAGCTCTTTACTAGAAGAGATTAATTAAGAGTTAGGATGCATAGGGTGTGAACTGCTCAGGCTGGAAAGATAATTGTGAGGGTAAGAGCATGAGCGGTACTGAAATAGTGTAAGAACAGTTCAGGACAATGTAGTGAACTAGTGGTAAGGTGGACCCAGTGCAAGGTATGAAGAACTTTAAATACACATGTTGCTAGGATGGGCAAAAATATTATTCTGATTAAGATCATCATGCAGTAGTACATGAGGCTGTGCAAAACAGAACAATAAATCCTTGTCAGGCTGACACATGTTTCTTCTCTCCATCCAAGAACCAATAAAAACTATTTCCTGACATTTCAAAGCAGGGAAAATGCATTCAGAGACATCTTGTGAACACAGATTAAAACTTCTGTCTATTAATATCTCTGCCTAAAAACAAACAAAATAAAACAAAAAACCCACAACATTTAAAAAATCTGGAGAAACAATTAATTCCTTCTAAAACTTTGCGTATCAACATACTTGTGCATATGACCACACATCTTTGTACTTCCAAAATGACCTGCTGTAATGAGAGGACCTCACTCTCTTGTTCTGAGACTAAGCTTTTCCCAGCAGATGAAAATAAGCAAAATATATTCTCCACAATAAAATATTTTATTATGCCTGATCTAAACTGGGCTTTGGTTTGAGACTGTCAAATCTAGCTAGTGATATTCGTTAACCATAAGCAAAACCATCAACAAAAGCCACTGCAAGATTTTAAGGGAAAGAAATGGCACTTGCAGAGGAAATATTCCAAATGGTCATTATGTAAATCAAGCCAAACATGTTAAGCACTTTCTTTAAAAGAAGCTGAAATTTTCCTTTGCATTGCATTAAAATTTAGCATTGCAGACTTACCTGTAGCAATTCTGTGAAGTATGTTATCATTTCTTCTTGAATATGTTTACTCTTAAGTCTTCTCTCATTCAAGACGCACTCCCTGTCAAAATCATCAGATTCCTACAGATATAAATCATACTGTATTGAATAATATCTTTTGCAGTTTAAAAGGAAGAGACACTACTACCAAACTTCAAAATGGAGGGGCTTTATCCTTTTCTTCCCTTCTCAGGAAGCTATTAAAGTAGATTAAAAAAGTAAAAATTTCCCAGTATTCACCTACTACAGTGAATTGTTAATTTTCTAATACTGGTGTTATTCAGCTGAATTCTACTCAATCTATTTGTCTTCTCCCCTTTTGGTTATATGCCTGTTTGATCCATGTTTTTACATGCTTTTTATTAAAACAAAATAAAAAAGCAATTCTCACTTCATCTGTAATGGCCACATTTGTTAAACACTGGAAGCGTGCATTTGTGCAGGTAGGGGGGAGGGGCCATAACTAGAGGTGGTGGTGAGGAGATCTGATCCAGCTTTTACATGAAAGTGTTATTGAAAGAACACTGTGATTGAACATTGGCCATTAGATGACAAAGTTATTCTGTCAATTGATGATGGTGGACTTCATCTGGTGCTCTAAGGTTACCTACATTGTCCTTGGAGAAATATATTTAAAAAAATAATTCATGTTGCCAGCCAGCAACTCAAAATCTATTTCTTCTGCGGAAATGTCAATAAGCTATCTGGCCTACTATTTTAGCAGAAACAAAAGTGACATTGTTTTTAAAGAACAGTGGCTTAATATTTCATTGAAACAATTTCACTTTATTATTGGGCATTTTAGCAAAGAAAAAAGTATAAAAAATTGAGATAGCTGTGTTTTTGCATTCTAAATCACTCAAACTTTCTATGCTTTAATTGAAGAGGAAATGAGAGAAGCAGTGAAGATTTCCAGAACTTGGTAATCAGTGTCTTTTAGTAACAGATTCTAAGTTTTGAAGTAAGTGACACCTCTAGCATCAGAAGAAAATATAATGAAAAACAATCTGCCAGAGACTAGCTATTGAAAAAAGAAGTAATTGAAACTGTGTTAGCGAAATAAAAATGGGATGTGAATATCAAAACACGGGTCTATACATTTTTTTTACATTGAAATATAGGTCAATTTACCAAAAGTACTTCTGCAATAGCAAAAATATGTACATTGAAGAGAGCTTCATGGATCACAGATTTAGTAATGGGATTTGGAGCCTTTCACCTTGAGGTCATGGGTTCAAATTCAGTCCAATTTAGAAATGGCCAAAAGTTAATAGCAAGAAAAGGCCTTTTGTGACTTGTGTGTGAAATGATATAATGACATCATATCACTTTCTACTGGATGAGTATTTATACGACAAAAATCTACTCTGAGAGATTGTAGACTTCTTGCTATCCTTAACAAAGAAGGATCAAGGACTAAGCTGATATCGAAAGAAACGCATTATCCTTGTGCACTTCATGGCTTGGATATGCAGTGTTACTGGTGGCTTTCAAGAGATCTGCTTTAGAAAAAAGAAAAACATTGCAAACAGATCAAATTTTTAGAGTAATTTTGAGCCACTATTTTGATTTGTCTGAATTTTGTATTCAGTACATTAGTGATTACCAGATGCGAAGTCATAATTGTCACTGAAACAAGGCAACTTAAAATTGAAACGTACTCCAAGGGGAGTATGTTAACTCCAAGGGGTTTAAAAAAATCCCTATTTCACACTATTTATTTATTTAGTTATTTCAATCCTACATGAAGGATGTATATAGACCATGATTTTAACACTCCTATTATTGAAAAAGAAAATCAGATTTCTAATATGTAAACGGAGGAGTGAAATTCAGGTATTATGTTTCATTAAAAATGAATTGTGGAGGAATTGAAACCTACTTATGAATTGATTCACTATCTGGAATTGCTTCTCTTTAAGAATATTTAACTTAATTTTAGGTATTTCAAGTAGATATCTAAAGTTATCAAGAATAAGGTGGCCTGGTATATACCTGCATAATTAACTCCTGATTTCAAGAAAAAGCGGTCAGCAGCACTGTTATCAGAAATAACTATATTTTTATTATTCAAGTAAGGTTACAAATAGACTACTTTTTGAAAATTTTAAACAACTAACAGTAAATTTATTAGAGATTTAGCATGCATGCTCACCGAAAAATTAGAGGTTTGCAACTTTTTTGAAATTCTGATTAATTTAACACTTTACCTGCGAAGTCCCTATACGCTCAGAAGAAAAAATACACCTTAAATTATCAATACAGTTTTCACTCTGTCTGTCACTTGTGGATCTTTTTTCTTTAATAATTTGTCTAAAGTATCTTGCAGGCTGTGATATTTCTCTTTGATGTTACATCAAGTGAAAAAGATTAAAGTCGAGCTTGAATTTATCACTGATGACATTTCTGTGACTTTGGTCCATCAATCCTTTGTGATGGGAAGATGTCAGAACAAAGACATCACAAATTACATAATGTCACTCCACCTAAGCCAAAATGCCAAATAAGCTGATGAAGCATACTGCTGTGGAGTCTATATCCTTCCATAGGAAGATACATTTATAGCTATGTGCCTTTGATTTATAATTCTCCTGAGATGATCAAGTTCACAAGAACTAAACCTTTCTGGACTAATCACTATCTATCCTGTGTGATACTTAGCTACACTAAAAGCCTCAACTTCTAAACTATTATTTCCCCCTTAGGTCAGGATTTGTTAAAGCAATTTACAGGACTCCAAAATAAAAATACAACTGAAAGAGCTTGATGTGAGTCAATGCAAGAAGGAGTTTGTAGAATTTAATTTTACTTGGTCAGAGCTAAGAGTCCCACAAATAAAGTTTTCAAATTAATCATTCATATGAAATATACACTAAGGCTATGCATTCTAATAAAATCTGTCTTAAAACTCAGTTATTCAGCTTATGTTCTAATTTGTTATTTTGTTGTTGCTGTTTTTCCAATGAGTTGCTCAAAACTCTCCAAAATTCATTTGAGGTTGTTCTAGAAGGCTGTTTTCTTTTCTTTCTAGAAACTCTAGGACTCTGTACACTCACTATTATTATTTTAAATGCACAATATGGAAGATTTAGTCTGCGTCCTATAGCTGAGATTTGCACAATTTAGTTTGTGTCCTATTGTTGAGAATTGCATAAATGGTTTCTCTCTCTCTGCGCTGAGACATCATGCACTACCTCTAATAATAATAATCCTTACTTGCAACCCTCAGATATGTAAGAGAGGTATACCTGCAGAGTAGCATAAATGCAAGCATGCAATATGCACAATGCAAAATTAAGCGCAAGTAAAAAAATGTAGACAAAAGGTAAACCAAATTTGGCCTCCAACTCAATATAAAATTGAAAGATGACCAAGGATTGGATTTGGGGTTTCTTCCTCCTAATACTATATTTTGTTGTTTTGTATCTTTTCATGGCTCTACATGGAAATAGTTTGTCTTGTACTTAGCAACAATGACAAAGCACTTGGGACTCTTTAAGTCACAGCACAGAGAAAGAATGATAGCCAGCCAACACTGGCATCCTTTACATTATTATCACAAACATCATATTGGACAAAATTTTGAGATTTAAGGAAAAGAAAGCAAGCTCCCCATCTGCTTTATCCAATATGCCAGTACTTCTATCTTCAACTGTTGGGGGATATTCTACTAGAATGCAAAGCAACCCAAGGATGGCAAAACTGCCTCTTCTTTATGGTCATTTGCACGTATCAACACCACCACCCAAACACAACAATTGAGGAGATCAGAAGTTTCTTCCACTGCAGGCTGGAAGAAGCAAGCATCTTTCAAAGTCTGCTAGAAGGTGCATCTGTGGCATCTGAGTGTGTACTCCAAAAGAAGATTATTTTGGTCTGCTTTCAAAGTGCTATGGAAATTTGGCAGTTAAAGAACAATTGTCCTCTGTTTGTACTTTGTATCAACATTCAGTTAAAATTTTAATTGTAACTTACAGTCATTAACAGGAAGGCAATTTAAAATCCAAATGACTCTCAGAGTGGGAAAAAAAAAAATTTCCAAATGCGCTCTTAAAAACCAGTAGGAAGATATCTATGGATAGACGACTGTTAGTGCAGCAGTGAAATAATAGCTTTCTTCACACAGCACTGTGCATTAACTCTACCACACACACACACAAGTTTTTTTTAAAGGAATACAAGAAATAATTTCTGCAGAGATGCAATGTGAAAGAAAGCTATAACCCCACAAAATACTATTGGAAGAAGGCCGTAGGATACATAGGAAACTGGGACAGGCCAGAGAGAACAAGATCAAGAATAAAGATGCTCACATGTATGAACTCAGAGAGAACAGAAAGGAGTCTATTAAAGATGGAAACTAAAAAATGAAAACATGGGAGGGATTTTTTTTTTTATTTTTACCCTTGGGGTGGCTTATGATGGAATCCTAAGAGTTGGTCATACATATAGCCTGATTTCTCAGACTATTGTTCAGAAAAAGTATTTCATCCTTTTCCAATAAAAATCTAGAAGAAACAACGTGGAGGAGAGTGGGAAAAGAGAGAATCTGACAGGGAAAATTTTATGAGCCATTATTCATTACCTTTTTCATGAAACAAACTACCTATCAGAGCTGCCAAGAAAAAGAAAAACCTTCCGGGGACAGGGAGAACTTCTATTTCAAAATGAGCAATCAAATTATCAGAGTGTCTCCACTGGAAAGCTTCAGTGGATGACTAACTGCTGCCTTCTGCTCATTACTTCTATCAAAAGATGAATTGAGGTCCTTTGTATTCTCCGGTAACTGAAGTTTCCGTTTTGCCTTTTCTATTTTTAAGAAGTAGTTACAGATGAAGAGAAAATGTGCTGCGGTAATAGAGCCACATCAGGAAATATCGTCCTCAGCGGCTGTTCAGAAACATTTGAAATGCCTTCTAATAGAATGCTGCTTGTCCCATACCATTTCTGACTGACTGTGCTTCAAATGCAAATTTCTTCATTACATTGAATTGCATTAAATTTTGTAAGTACTCTGCAGCACATATCTCACCCCTCTTTTCCTCCCCTCAAAAAAAAACCAACTTGCTGAGAAAATAAAATGATGCAGTATGATGATATGCTATTTTCAGGTATTATCTAATGGATGCTTTATAAACATATTTCATTTTAGTTGCTATTTAATGATTTAGTTTTAGTGGGTATCTTACGGATTCAGCCATTCCAGTGCAATGAACTAGAATCATCTTCAGAGCAGGAAACTTTATTAGTTTGATTATTATGCCAGATATGATGAGCACATGCAGATTTATAAAACAAGAGAAAAGTTACAGTCCATTGACTATGCCCTTTTCTAGCCCTTTAAAGGAACTAACTAGAAAGAAGGCTCCACATTGTTAACAGCAGTTCTGTTCCCAGGGAATACCTTGTTAATATTTTCAATAATAGATAATAATATGTAGATACTTTTTGACAATGTCAAAATGCTAACTTTGGGATGAGACAACAAAATTCAGGCTGAGATCACTCATGCTCATTAAAGATCCCTCTAAATCCTACTCAAAAATCAGGGATATTAGAATGTGAGGACTAAATTCCACTTCACATAATTACATCCCTCTTGTCTAAATTCACTAACACTACAAACAGATAAAGTATTCTTCACAAATCATTTGGAACTACTGTGCATTTCTGCTCAACCTATCATATGAGCAACTAAACTGCACATCACATACAACTCTACTTAGGATTACTGGAAACAAACATACTCATTAAATTTAATTATAAGCAACATTTTCCTCTTAGACAATCCCCTACTGTCTTTAAGCACAAATTCAAGTAGCTAAATTTTACATACATACAGGAAAAGATGGGTAACCAACCAATGCCCCGACTGCCAAAGACCACTCTAATCCAATAAAAGTAATATGGGCTCCAAAGTATAGCGGTTTATGCAGAAATAATGCAATGACAAATGGTTTTCCTATGTTGGTCTATGTCTCATGGTTAATTTATATTATAAACAACTGTATAAAACGGACTAAACCTTTTTCATGAATGAATAACTTCTTTCTTGCAGAAAGACTCTAAAGAGTCCTGGGTTGTATAGGGTAAAAAGTCCCACAAGAATCATAAATCAAATCCACCAGCCTATTAACATTGCTAACATACACAAAAAAAATCTATATGCATAGGTGTTTAGGTGCTAGAAAGTTTTTGCAGAACCAATGGTGTTACTGCAAACATGATGTGAAATTATAGTTTATTTCAGAGCTTCAACAGAAGAGGCCTTTCCTAAGCCCACATTGGCTACTCCTGATGCACCCTCCAAGCCCCATCTCTAGGATCTCAGTTCTCGTTAACCAGCCAAGTCCCTGAAAGTGCAGTGAAACAGGCAGCAGAGCAAAAGTAGAGCCAGAAACCACAAAGAGGGACTGCACTACACATCACCTGATTAGCATTAATATCCTTATTATTATACCTTGTTTCAGTGTAGTGCAGCAACTCCTAGGAACCTGCTCAGGCTATTTTTTACATGCACTGTTGCTTTCATTTCTTTTCCTATACCTAGGCAATACAAAACCTTTTACACCATTTTTCTTTAAAAACAAAACTATAATTTTAATAATTATAATGTTTCATATATTGACTCAGCATTTACTGCTAAATGATTGGTTTCCTTCAGGTGTAAAATTATCCCATTTGGCTACCATGAGACATAACTCTTCAAAACCAATCAGGAAAAATACTGCAAAAACAATTACTCTGCCTCAAGGTGAGTGGTGATTTCCCAGGCATCACTAGAAGAACTGCAATTGGCAGCATGTGTGAATGTAGAGGACTCTAGCAGCTCCCTTTGGTGGACAGGTACTGCTAAGAAGCATTTAACGGGAGAGGTGCCCTGGATTAGGGTTTATGCATTCGTGGTAGACAAACCACAAAGTACAAAACATATTGCCATCACGAATGTGGGTGAAAATATTGCTCTTAAGTGGCGTAGTCATGAGAGAAATAGGAAATGGAAACTGCACATGACCTCATGCCCTCAGGGGTTCATAAATACTACCCTACATTCAAGACAGTGACTTATCTTTTTTTTTGAGTCACTGTTTAAATACATCCCTTTGCAAAGGCTAGTAACAGCTCAGTAAATCAAAATGTCCCAAATGAAGACATAAAATATCTGAATGTTACCTACAAATAAATCGAGTACACAAATGTTACAAGGCTATTTTGTTGAAAGTGGAGCGTTTCTTGGTGTACAACTAGGCATTCATTATTTCCTGACCTCCAGGTCAGGACATTATTCTGACAGGAGATGGAGATCACAGCAGTGCTAGCAGTGACAGCGATGCTGCACACCTTGTACACAATAAACAAGAGACATAAACACTTAACTTCCCCCCTCCTCCCAGTTTCCAGGATTAGTGTTTGTTTGCATGAACCAAAGTACTTAAATTCGTCCTTGTAGCATACAAAAGTAGTCTTCAAGTGAGGACTCTCACTAAGTGAAACAAAATGACAGATGTTTAGAGTTGTGTCATTTTTTTCCTCATTTGGGCATTATCATGAATACCTAGGTATCCTAGCTAAGTGAGAATTTCACTAGAGAGAGGGTGAAAGGGTGAGCATTTGGTTTTGCTTCTAAACTGCATTTGCTTTTGTGAATTTTAAAAGGGGTGAACAACCTTCAGTCTGTTGGTTTCCAAACCTTTGCCTGCACCACAGCTTTCGATGATGAGCACATTTATGGAAATTTTATTTAGAGAAAAAAAAAAAAATACCACCACCAACAAAAAAAAAAAATGGCAGCCACCTTGTAGTCACAACACACATACACTACCTTATTCACACATACTGAGCACTAGATGATTTAATGATATGCTGAAAATACTGCTTTGTTCCATGAAAACCACTAAGTATTTCCTGTTAATGTTTTGCTGTTTCTTCAACTCTCTGCCCTTTAAAGGGCAATCTCCAGCTCTTCTTGAATACTCTCTCATTGCTCAAAAACCTGTTTATACTTTGAAGTGCCATCTTCAGAATCTTAATGGTAAAAGGAGGTTGCATGGACTATGCCAGCATGAAGGGGTGGGAGCCGCACAATCTCTGTTCTAGGATGGTTCCCTCTATTGCAATGCAACTCTGCAGCTGAAGAAAATTTTAAAAAATCTGTTCCCCGGCCTTCTTTTCAGGAACACTACTATGAGTATTACATCTATTTCAACAAGTATTGCAAGCTGTATCAACGATTTTTCATTACTTTGCATAGAATAAATATTGCCAAATACTGGTTTTGAATTAGAAATATAATAGTCTATCAGTAGGCTTTTGTACTTACAAATAATGTACAAAGATTGAGTTAAAAAGTAGTAACCCAGAAATCCCACAATTTAGTAAAGCTGAATTTTAGGCTTCATCATTTAGTCCTCCTTTGACAAGAAATGATAACCGTTCTGGATCCCGAGCTTTCTTTTACATACTGTTTTCTCCCCACACACATACTTGTTCAGAAAAAAACAACTATGCACAAGAAATGTGACAAATGAAAGAATAAATACATGTTCATTTTCATTAAAAGAAGAAAACAAACACTTCTAAAAAAAATTAAGCAGCCATTTCCTCCTGTTATATATATATGTTTAGACCAGGCAAAAATAAAATAAATAAATTTGAAAACTGTCGATTCATAAATGACAGTCTCCAAAACAGTTGTTTCAGCCTGTTTTACCTTCGAGCTGCAGCTGATACAAATTTTTTAAATTGAAGACTGTGGTATTATATGGCTTATCTGTCTTCCAAAAGTTAATAGAGAGATAAACAGTGTTTCACAAAGTGAAAGTGATTCTAGTGAAAACTAGAATCTCAACTGAATTTTCATGTAACTGTAAGTTATATATACTCATTCTAAATAAATTGAGATTTCTTCGTCTGTTTAATTATGTAACTTTTTGAAAGAGTCTTTCGGATCTCTGCTTACAAGAGATTTAACCACAACCTTATCTATTGACTAAATAAGGAGATTGAGGTGAAGAAGGTAAGGGGAACTGGCGGGGAATCCAAAGACAAATTTCTTACCAAAGAAGATTAAAATATATATACAACGTAGGGTAGGGAAAGAAGTCATTAGGATGTAGCTAGTGCCTCAGATGGATAATTTATTGTGAAAGACCATCTATTTACTCATATTTTTAAACAAAGCTTACCAAAAACTGCCATCTAGAGGCAAACAATCGTGCTTTTCTCCCATACAAAACAAAATATTTAAGGCTAAAATATTCTGCTCAACTACTGCAGTTTCTCTGTCTCCTGGAAGATGAAGGAATAGCCATGCAGTAAAGCAGTGTATTTTCTATTTGCTTGACAAGTTCCAAATAATTCCAATTCTCATTTTTCTGTTTCAGCTCAGTAAATTTTGCTATCCTATGCAACATATTAATGGTGATATGACTGATGAAACAGTAAGGTAGTGTAACTTCCCAAGAGAATAAACCATGACAGTCAGACTGTACTGTAATTAAAACCAATGCTGAATTACAGAAGTCAATCATTATAGTTTTGTAGAAAGGGACATGCTCCTCCTGCTGGGTAAAGTATTTCAAATTAACAAAAAACAACAAGACTTTTTTAAAAAAGAAGCACAAATTAGAATTAGAAGTACAAATTCAAAGTACAAAAGAGGTAACTTTGTTTACCAACTCAAAATAAAGCTGATAATTTACATAGAAATCATAGGGAATCTATAAATTGCTTTTCTCATCTGGGCTGTATCATTCAGTCAGAAGCAATTCCTTTACATACATCTATACTTACATCTAGATGGGTGGAACAAGGCGTTTCAGACAGATGAAATGATCTCAGAGTACTTCAGTTGTTCCTTAAAAGAAAGGCATTGCCTCTGCATGAAGAACTGCAAGTTCCTAGCCAAAGGGAGACTGTTTCTACATGCTTACTTTATTCCTCTGTTATTAAACCCCTTGCTGTCAACCACAGAGTCAGAGTGATATGGGTAATAACAACAAGAATGCCACATTTGTTGGTGATCCTGTTTGTTCAACAATTTGTGGAGTTTTGTTCATGATTTCTAGTTCAAGCAGGAATTGAACTCTCTGCTGCCAGAGAGGAGAGGTGTTCCCCTCCTGGAAGTAGCTCATAAGCTGTGCCTTTTCTCCATGAGAAGCAGAGCTGAGTCCTTATGCACACTGTTGAGCTGTTTCCCAAAGCATCAATTATCTGTCAATTAGCTAAAGAACAAATGTTCTAAATAATTCAGAATGCAGCTGTCTGTCTAGAAATTAGCAGTATATGCAATACCAAAATGCTCAAAAATTTTAAATGGTGGCAATATGGCATATTGTTGCACAATGCCTCTCATTAACTACTAAGAATGTGAATTGAACATATTTAGCATCTATGTTCCCTTTCAGCAACTACTGAAGATGAAAGTCTTCTGGATATAGAAACACAACAAACAAACAAAACTTATTTCTGTGCTTTTAAGTTGAAAAGGCTCCCAAAACCACTTACTAAACCTTATTGCTGAACTTGAGCTGCACTTACCAGTAATTAGCATCAAGATAAAATACTACTGCAGTAAGTTGCAAAGAGACTGTAGAGATCTGGAAAGAAGATGTTTTTGTTTTAAAATCTTCTCAGAACACCCAAATAGAAACAGAACTTTTGCATTAAAAAACTTTGTTTTACAAAGTAAAGATACAATTAACGCTCCTGTTCCTGTTTACAAACTGTACGGTCTAAAAGAAACTGCTCTTAAGCAACATACCACTTAAGTTTCTATATTTTTCCCCTATAAACACATTAGTGATGCAGCTGGGAGCAAAACTGAAAGTTTTACTAATAGACATCGAGAATTTTTGGATACAGGTTTTGATTGAAACTGCAAATGGTAACACTAAACTGAGACATTCAGATGTTACATGGCTCAGTTTTAAATGTGCTAAAGGTAAGTGCATTTTAACCAGAGCTTAGAGAGTGGCCAAGGATTTTGTGGGGAAGTACAAGAGACTGCAGCACTCTACAACATCTCCCCAAATGACCAGATTCTCAGCAGCTCCATTCCATCATTCCTGACCATGGTATAAACTGATTTAAACCAAGGTGTTATTGGCCGAGCCCTGAACAACTTCAGATGCAAACTTCTACTTTAAGACTAAAATTAGAATACACAAACCCAATATCCAAATCTAAATTTTTACCTGCATTTTGCTTCTTCCCCGTAATTCCTAACACCTGTAAATCAAATGAAAATTTCTATATGTAGATTTAAAGACAGACATAAAATGATATCTTCATTTCGACATCTTTATATCTAGATATCAATATCTATCTCTATATATCCATTTCGTCACATTCCAAGCTAAAATTTATGTTTTTCCCTCCCAAAAGCCTAGGAAGATGACATGGATTTTAGATGTTAGAAGCATTTAGAAGAACAAACAGAGAAGAGCTCCAACCTGAAGGTTGAGGGCAGAAGAAAAACTCCGTTCTAAGAATGGCACACAGAATATGACTGAGAGATGTCCTTATTTGCAATTCCTCCGTCTTTCTCTCCCATCATTTTTCTCCTTTTTCTTCTTTTTTTTATCCCTTTTTCTTCCTTTTTCTTCTTTTCTTTCAGTCACCCATCCTCTTTTAACTGTCTCCAACATCTCTTATCTATTCCAGTCACCTATCAATATTATCTGTTTCCTTTCTCTACAAAAACTTGCATATAAAGTTACTTTTTTTAAGAACCCTTTTCTGAACTTTTTTTCCTCACCAGTTCAGAGTCAAACAGAGAGAACACCCCTTAACTTCAGATAGACACTGCTAAAAGAAATTCACACAGCCATGGCTACATGCCCATGGAAAATAGTTGAGCATTGTCAGCTTGCCACACACTGATAACTAGATAACCCTGTTGCTCAAGCGATAACATAATTAGCTTATGAACACAGAAAATTACATCAAAAAATAAGAAGTTCTCTTTTCCCCAAAATATTTCTGAGGAATATTGTGATTAGTATTTCCCTCATAGAAAATAGCACTTCCCTGGTCAAACATACTGTTTTTAAGTTCTGTATCAAAAGTTCTTGCTTTGGTAGTAAAATTAAGCCAAGCTCTCGATAATACCTATCATAAATGAGATATTATAGAAGAAACATATGTGGATCACTGCATCTGCATTTTGTTACAGGATCAGACATGGAAAAACAAAAAATCCCTTTTCAGCAATGAGTTGCAGCTCCAGCAGCTAGAGAATACGCCAGCAGAGAGAGATGGGCTATCTTATCATTCCTGCCAGAACATCGCAGCCAGAGCATCTGAGAAGCAAGTTCTGGCTTTCCCTGCTTGGCACCAGCCAGCTGTGTCTAACCTGTCTGCGGTCAAACTGGAAAAGAACCAACTGGTCCAAGCAACTGGTTCAGGCAACTGCATTCCTGAACTTCAGACAAGTGAACAATTTATAAAATCAGAATTAAATACCAATAAGGTTTTAACAATGAATATATAGATAATTAAACAAGCAAACAAGCAGGATAAAAAGCCCACAACATTTCTGAAGTTAGATTTAATATTCAATGGTATCTAACGCTTAACTGCTTAGAACAAAAAGATTACCAATGATTGGAATTGAATTGGCACTGCCAGACTTAATTTTATATCACAGTTAAGGTAGTCGGTTCCTTTTTTTTTTTGTTTCCACTCATTTGGGAAGTTGAAGTTTTCAAATTTGATTTAATGAAAACATGAAAAAATATTGCTTTTGGGACAATCCTAAACATCTAGTCAAAATATTCTAATATAAATTTTTAACATGAAAACTTGCCAAAATAAGTAATAAATGAAAAAAGTAATACAATATAATCCTAAAGAATAATTTGCATTAATGCGATATGCGATAGAAAAATAAAAAAACTTATTTTCTTTATGAAAGTCTAATTGGGAGATATATTTCTGTGAATGATAATGTTGAACTATTTTGCTATTTAATTGTTTTACATATACACAATATTATAGTCTTCTTCAGTTATGATAATCTTCAGTTATAAACTTGTAGGAAATGATTTGTAAAAGCAACTAGATAGCACTAACAAAAACTTAAAAAAGATTAAAGCTCAAATCCAGCCAAGACTGCTAAATTGCAACTAATAGAGTACATAAACTCCTACTTTTAGAGATTATCTTATTTGATATATAAAAATCACATAGCACTGACATGCTAAGCAACTTCTTTATGTTTTTATCAACAATTTATCACTTCAAAGACCTAACAGTGGTGCTTTCTAATCATTGCTCTACAATAAAATAAGCAATTAAATATGCCTCCTCCCATTATTTCTATACCTTCCACAGACATTCTCAATTCTCCCATTTTTGAGCCATCAGGAGTGACATTTAGTGCCAGATGCAGTTTTAAGCATTTCATATTTGGTAGAAAATTTTATCACTCATGTAAATTAGGCAGCAGTTATTCTCATAAGCAAACACATCTCAGTATAAACAACCTCAATAATATAATAAAAATAATTTTGAACTGACTTGTGGTTTGCAACCTGACCCCATCCAAGCTGAATGACCATCAATGATCAAAATGTGCAAGTTTCTTACGTGTAGGAAGCAAATTTTAGGAAAGCCAATTTTCTCATACTTTCAATATAGCAATTGCTTTAACATTATGTTGTACTATTTCTCTGATTGAATAGTTGTGTTGCACACGCGTAAGCCAAAAAGAAGCAACTTTATCCTAGATAACATCTTCCCCAATAGCCAAAAGCTCCTGCCTCTGAGTTTCTCTCATGTATCTTGCACATTCTTCTGAGTCTGCTTTTTCTCAGGTTATCACGTGGCATGTTATACAAAGGAACATACAGAATATTTGGTTAAAAAATTACCCAGCATTTCTTCATCTCTAGAGAACTCTTTGTTCCTCTAACACAGAGCCTATATTCAAGATTTCTGCATGGCTTTTCAAAGCCTTAGCTTTAGATCTTAGTTGTCTGAAAGATCCTTTCTCTTTCTCATACCTTTTTTCTCTTCTTTTTTTTTTTCTGCTCCTTTGAAAACAAGATATGAAACAAATAGTATTTCCTGTCATCTAGCGGAAATAGAGATTTCATGAGAATTAGGCTAAAAGTTCAGGCGTCCGGACAAAGAGCCATTCGAACTGTATCTTCAGAACAAAATGCAATTCTCTGATCATACTAGAAAATCAGAAATTTGCAAGATACAAATGGAAGTCAAAGAACCTTTCAGCTGCATTGGTGAAGCTCTTCTAAAACACAAGATATTCAGTGTCTAAGTAGTCTAGAGCACAAATCAACTGCTTTGGGCAAAATTACATCTATAGATCAGTGATAGCATTACTTTCAACCATAAATTAAGTAGAATTCTCATTTAGAAACATATTCTATAGCAGATATTCTTAAGTATTTCAAGTATAAATTCAGTACAACACTTCCCGATTAAATTAGTTGAACAAAATATTTGTTTTATCTGCCTGGTGATCAAAACACCTGACAGGATGGAGATAGCAGAAGAACTGACAGAAGGAATAAAGTATCCAAAATTTAAGATCAATGGTACTATTTCATTTCAAATAGGATATTCTATGGCCTCTGCACACTGGCTACATTTCTGCTTAAGTTTTAGTCACCATTAGAAACTCCTTAGTTAAAGGAGGGCATAAGGTAGTCATAGCTATTTCCAGATGATGAAGTCTATACTCCGGCCTTAGTCAATTCATAAGCGGAATATTCATGGCTATGTTGAGACTGAAGATTCAAGAATACTGTAATTTTCATAAGGAGATTGAAGTTTGCAAGAAAGCGTCTCTATTGATAACACCACTGACTCGCCTCATTCAAGTTCTGCTGCATTTGACTAAAATGAATCTTACTTTTTTTTTCTCTTTTCAGTAATACCATCACTTCAAAGACTATAAAAGTTAAAAAGCTACCAAACAGAACACTCAAAATGCATATTATAAGAAAATAACTATTAGTGATTGAAAGGAGTTTATTTGGTCTTTCTACAGAGACCAAATTCACATACACTGATCTTCCTGACTACTTAAGTCATTGTAAAGATCTCACTCTTAGCTTCTTTTAAAGAGGCTATTCCTAACCTTTTCCATAAAAATATCACTTCCAAAATCTCAGTTTAGCAATCGTTCCTTTAAAAGATACTCTATGTCAATAAGCAGCTCTTCTAGATGTTTTATATTCAAGAGTTCCTATGCTCAACTCTTCCGTTCATTTATATTTTTTATGATTCCATAATTGTTGCAGTATATCTTTTTTTAATCCTTACTGTATATGTACAGTGTTATATATATATTTTTATAACACTTTCATTTCTCCAATAAGCTGTCACTTTACAAATGCTGAAAGATTTCATTCTTCTGTTGAAAGAATAAGACGTCTTAATGTGAAAAGTTAATGACTCTTCCTCTGGCATTACATGGGCTACTGTGCCACAGGAGATTGCAAAACTGCAAATACAGTGGTGTAGATTTCCCACCAAAATTCTGGATCCACACAACGTTGCACATATATGAACCTAGCTGCGTACAGGCACTTTCTACTCTTTCTGTCGTGAAAGGTTTATTTCCCCTTTTCCTCATTTCAAATAGTGTAATACTAAAATTTTGCTACTGAGAAGCAGGATATGCAACTTCTGGGTATATCTCAAGAATAATTTTAAAACCTCCAAGAACTGTTCTAATCAATGGAAACTTCAGAGACTTTGTTCATAGCTGTATACAAGTGAAATGAAAAAAACCCACAAGTCATTTCATTTATAAATAAACAGATTAAATACTAGAATTCCTAGTCAGATAGTAGGTTTTTCATTGTTTTTTATCCCACAAGCATAACAAGAAAGTTACGACCAGACATATGCTATAACTAATCAGCCTCTACAGAGCTATGTGCATATGAAGCAATACATAAAATGCTGCTGATGAAAACTAATAAAAAGCAACAGAAAATGGAAAAAAAGCAACAGTTCAGTATATAACACTGAAATAGCATAAGATTTTACTTATCCCAGAAGACTAAGACAAAATCTCACAAAAGTTTTCTTCATTCTTATCTTTGAGAGATGTATGGTAAGATGTTGGGTTAAAATAAATTAGCTACTAGTTATGGAAAGACAGCTATAGTTCATATTAATATTAACTGAGTAGAAATTTTCTGTCTGACATAAACAAAAGCACATAATAAAGCTTTCACAAGCAAAAAAACATCAGAAAAAGCTAAACGCTAATACTACCAAGTATATGAATAAAAAGACAATCAAAAGATCTTCAAACTGGTAATATACAACTGCATTAGTTATGGGCGAGCAACTGTGGTTTGCAGAGAAAAGATAATAGAGTCATAGAGATGACTGAAAAAAATGCAGCAGGATGTCAAAGATTGTCCTACCTAAGAGTAACACCCACGATGATGGTGCATGCAGTCAGAAAAGGTGGTCTTCATTGCTTCACTAATTTCATTTACCCTAGTCTTTCAATCTTATATTCCTTTATACATCATTGGCTATTACACATAATTTATTCAAGAATAAGCAGCCCTTCCTTCTCATTATCCTCAGAATAGATCTGAAAATGGTTTATTATCTTTAAAGCTATTTGTAGTTTTGGCTCTGGTCTTTGTCACCCCCAGACTTTGCTGCAAAGAATAGAGAGCTTTCTGCCTCATTCTCCCAAGAAATAGAAAAAGGACAATTCCAGAAAAAGGACAATTCCATTTCATTCCCACTGAGCTTACCGAAAAAAAAAAATTGCCTGTGTCTTCCTATTCATTCACATCCTTCACATAACCACCTGCTTTCTTGGTTCACATCAAGTTCTTGAGCTTTGTTTACCTTGCTCATTTATCACAGCTAACACACACACACAAACACACACACACAAAAATTATGTCCACCATTCTTCTCATCTTCTTTCCTTTTTAAAATTCAGTGTAATAATGTGCTTTTTGAGTCCTCTTCTCTGATAACTTTGGAAATGGAGTTTTGCTCTCAGGGATACAAAAGAAAACCAACAAAATGGTGGTGGCAGAGTACAGTAAACTGAACAAAAACATAAAACAAAATGAGACTGGAAAACAAAAGACAAGATCACGCTCCTGTCTTGTGCATCACCAGAGCATAGCTTGGGTAAAAAATGAAGTAGTGTTTATCACGGTGTAAACAGCATACATTCATCTATGATGAAAAGAAGGTTATTGAAAATTAAACAAAAATGTCTCATTTGATGAAAGTTGTAATCAATAAAGGGCAAATGCTATCCTCTTTATGCAAATAAAGATAAAAGATATCTGCTCAAGCACAGTGAAATAAAATATTTTTTTATAGATGGCTGTATTTTCTTTAGACAACAGTGAGAGTTAAAATTCCGTTTCTTGCGGAGAGAAGCAGTAGTAACTGGAAAAAAAATAAATTTGTCCTTTCCTAATAGATATGCAAGATTACAGACGGTATCCACCAAAGAAGGTTTTTTCATGAGCTAAATCAGTATCTGGATCTGGATAGATAGAAGACCTCTGTTTCTACATAAAATGTTTCCTAATGAAATAACTGAACTTAACCAGTATAAAAAGATTAAATTGGTATATACTTTTTTGTTAAATTTAATGCATAAAAATATTCTCCAAGCTTGTAATTGTACCAGATGTCAACTACTCTAAACATATATGTGAATGTATAATATAACTTACTGCTAATACATAAAACAAAAATGCTCACATATGTACACATGTACTGCTTACATATGTTATTATGTTTTCATTACAAAGACTGAATAATTCTCTTTAAAATCAATCACAAATTAGAGTCAAGAATGGCATTTTTAACATACCATTTCAATGTCTCCTGTTCAGTGACAAACTCAAAATTACTGTATGGTACATTTTTGGATTTCTTACTACATTTTCAAATATCTATTCCATACATTGCCAAAAGGCACACCTGATCCATGAGTATGTACTGCAGCTAATGTTGTCATATTCAGTTCTGAAACCATGATAACATTAATATAGAGCCTGTTCATCAAAAAAGTAGAGAGTTTATGCAGGTAGAGTATTTTATTATTACAATACCTGCACCTGCTCAGTGTGTTGCACGTAAATTAGCTACTGAAGTTAGCTTTCTTTGCCCAGGAGAGACCAATTGGTAGAAATGGCTAATAGCAAAACTGATTACAGTTTGGATAAAAAGTATTGTTTAGAATAAACAGAATATTTTGCTTGGAAAAAAAGATATAACCCTCAGTCCTCTGAGCCTGAAGGGGGACAGGAACTGTATGTTCCTGGCCTCAGTCTCAGAGGTTGGATCACCTTGGCTCCCTCAATATAAGACTCTTCTGTTGCTGTTTTTTATTCTCATCTAGAATTATTTTGAAAATGTTTGACCTTAAACATAAAATTAATGTCCCTCTGTATAAGTCAAAGCTCAGAGTCATTTTTAAATTCAGATGACATTATTAACAAAGGCAACAAAGTCTGTGGATATTAACCAGAATACTGCATTTAGCTTATTCCTAGAACCAAAGTTAATTTCAGAAATAACTTCAGAACAGGGTCAGAATTCAAACACAGGTAAGAAGAGCATAAAATATTAGTACATTAGTAAAAAACAATCATACCTCTTACCTAACGGTCCAGATAATCAAAATGTGTTTTCAGTTGCTGTTAAACGTGATGAATGTTTCAACACAGGGTGGGCAGGAGCTGTCCTGCTGACTTGCTGAAACCTCTGTGCTAGCTGCAGCGTGTGCCTGGAGAAACATATCATCTTGCTTAGACAGAGAAAGACAAGAAATAGTATTGCAGAAACACTTCTGTTTGTTCATGTTCAATTCTGCAGAAGGGACAGGATAAAAATGTATGTGTGGATTCAGTGTGGTTTCCAGGGCTTCCACTCAGAATATTCAGAGACATACAGACTTTAGGATTTAGTTATTTTCTTCTGCTAAATCAAAGCCATATTTTTCCTAGTTATTTGGGATTTGTTTCTATCATGACAGTCTTGAGCCTGCAGAATGTGACCTGTCCATAATTCACAGAAAATCACATTATATAAATCTAAAACCAGAACCTAAGTACTTAATTGAAAAGAATTAGTTATATCACCTGCATAATGAGCAACAGCATATATAGTCAAATCTCTGATGTCTTTTTTATTTCTTCCTCATATTGAGAAAATGCAATCTGAACATCATATCAGAACTAATGGCAACACAATCATATTATTAGATGTAAAATCAACTGCAACCCTTAAGCAATGCAATTCTACTCAGCCAGCTATTATCTGTTTTTTGTTGTTGTTTTATTGTTGTTTTCTCCAACAAATCAAGATTAGCTAGCAGCAAACCCTATCACTGACAACTATTGAAAAGGAATCAAGTTTGTATAGATTCTTTAATTAATGAATTAATTCAAACTGACTGGGATATGATATTGCCATGAGATTTGCTAACTTGCTGAAGGACTATAAATTATAAATGTCAGGGACTCAGAAACAATAAATGAATTACACTAGTAAATCAAACTAGGGAAGCTTGCAAAAACAAACTGGTGTCTGGAAAAGTAATACTGAGCATATTGTCAAATCTATTTTCTGTAACTTCTTAAAGCACAGGAACAAACGTAAGAACAAACTTTTCCCAAAATCTGTTGACTTCTCTAGGAATTACCACTAATGGTGGAGTAAGTACCATAGTAGAATAGATAAAAACCATCACACTGCAGTGACCAGTTCTTCAAAAAGCAGCAATCATTATTTGCAGGTATACATGCATGTATGGACCTTACTCATTAGGACTGCTCATTCATCCTATATATCTTTGTGCTTTTGTGCGTACACAAGCCCAGCTATGGAAAGAAGACAGGAACTCCTAAAAGAATACAGTATACAGAGAATAACAGAATTTTCTGACGTGCAGTAATGACAGAGAAACACCCAGCAGCTCTGATTATGACCACAATATTTCACTTCCTCCCTCTTAGACGCAACTAATTTGGAAAAGAAGCCCAATAATTAACTGAAGAACAGTGGAATAGATTAAAAAAATCACTCTGGGTATGAGCTCTTCACCACTTCTGAGGATCAGTCTGCAATTACTGAATCAGATCTATATAGAAGTTCTACTGTAACTACCTAAAGAGTGCCTATTTTTTGGGTTAAGGTAATAACTAATGAAACAGTCATTTTTCATCAAACTTCAGGTGACAATAACAATAGCTGGAGCTGGATATCATTTTAATGTCCAATTAGGAAGTACAGGGAAAATGAAAGATCAGAAACATCCAAGAGCAAACAACAAAATGTTGAGTACTGGAACACTGTGATCCCAATTCTATTTTGCTAGCGTCAGTTCTGTATTTCATATTCTCTTAGAGAAGTCTCAGCATATGCACAACATATACACCCAGAGAACTCTGAATTTATGAAAAAGCTGTGAACATTGTCCAGGAGGATATACCTAAGGAACTAAACTAAAAGTCGAAATACAGAAGTAAAGCAACAATCATATTTATCATTGCTATCTTATTTGGAAGGAGTAAATTTTGCTGAAAAAAAATGAAAGCAGCTGTCTGGAATAACAGAAGACTAATAATTGGGCATGAATTTCCTGTAAAATATCAGCAATTAAAATTTGAATACTATATTTCTTATATAAACAGAAAGTTATCCCCCAAGTATACTTTTATTCCATACAGAATTCACTGCCATTCATTCTATTTCTTAATTTAGCTTTACATAAATACAGTTTACTGAATCTTTTACAGTGTTATTCTCTAAGGATGGAGATCTTTAGAGAATATACACAAAGGCTGAGATCTACGAGGAATTTTGCTAAAGAAGCTATTTTTCAATACTTTCATCTTTATCTTTGAATATTTTTCTATTTTCTTTATTTATTCACCTTAGACCGAAAAACTTAAAGAAAGGCTGTTTTCTTTTTATTCCTATTCTCGCTCTCGGCAAGCCCTTGGCTCGTATAAAATCTTAGTACAAATCTATATTACATTTCAATATTGGCAGCATATTACATGATTAGCTATACAGCAAGAAGTTTGGACATCAAAAATTTTCCATCTGAACAAATAAACCTTTACCTGTTCTACTTGATCAGCGCTACTAACCGGATGTCAACCACTTGATTTCCCATGTGGCTGAAGGTTACAGGCTGAAGGCAATCTTTTTACTTTCAACCTTTCTCATAGGTTTGTATCTATAATTTTTAACTTTGCTACTGTAAATTCTATAAAATAAACACATGGTTGGACAGGGGTGGGGGTGAGAAAGCCTATTCTGACAGATATCCTTTAGGTATACTTTACATTAGAACTCATTAAGTATGAATCTTTAAAATAGGCAGCGGCTCAGGAATGGAATTATGATGGTTTGACAGAATCACAATTCTCAGAACACTTTCAAATGACACACATCTCTGCTGAACCATAAATGTTTTATACCTGTACACTATAATCTGAGGAAAAAAATGACACAGCAGTGCGTTGTTATTTTATAAATTTATGCTGCTGGCAAAGTATTTTGGAAGAGTTAACTAGCTGTCAGGTTGTACACTGAAACTCTTATTTGGCTTATAAAAACTGAAAATAACCCTGACCTCTTCGGTTTTGTGAACATATTCTGGTCTAGCATGTAGGGACGCCAGTTTTTTAAGGTTTCATTTTTGTCTTTTGTTTAACTAAGTACCTAAGTTACTACAAATCAGTCTTAATTTCAAATATACTACATTGAGATACTCTTCTGTATATCTGGGTGGATTAAACAAACAAATACAATCCCAGCCACAATCATAAAACTTTCATGCAGGCTTGCATTAGGCCTTCATTAGCTAGAATAATTAGTTTTATTTCAGAATCTCACTACTCATCATGGGAATACTGAGTAACAATATTAAAAGAAGAACGCAGATTTCACTTTTATTTAGCACTAGCTACTATATAGGAAGGTAAATTATCTCATTGGGATAAACATCTTTGTTAAAGATCTTGCGGGGAACATCCAGAAGTTATTTTTAAATGGTGATCAAGCTAATCACTATAGTTTGCATACCATTACAATCTGTTGCTTATATCAGTTTCTTTTTCTAAAAAATCTTGAGCATTATTTTAAGCAGCTGGGGTTCAATTATTCCATCTGGCACAGATGGAACATATACATTTTTATACGAAACTGAAGTTACATCTAAATCATCTCAAAGAGCTTATGACACCCCAAATTGCATCTTAGGTCAAAAAAAAAAAAAAAAAGAAAAAACCCAAAACAGGAAATCAAAGTCAATAAAGCAAGATAGAACCCAAGTTTATTTCCCTTTCATGAGGTCCTTTCATGAGGACATTCATGAGGACATTTAAGGTATTCACCTTAAAAGCACCACAGAAATTGGAATAGGCAGCCTTTTTTCTGCTCATGGGACTAATGCAGATTTTGTTTAAAATAACTTTTAATTCTTTTTCGAATAGAACAGTTTATACTGGAAACTATCATCTATTAGCTTGTCATCATCTCAAATATCAGCAAAAAAAAAAATTAAAAAGAATATGGAGTTCTACAACAGAATTGTCTGTTTTATAGAAAGAACAGGGAGATTGCCACTGATATTCTTGATCATGCCTATATTCAGTGGTGTCACAGTGTAGTGTCAGAATCCAGTCTGCACAGTTGTTATTTTCAGCTGTTCATCTAAAAAGCATCAAATAAACCTGCTTCGTTAGTAACAAAGCTCCATCAAATATCTACTAAATTCTTTATGAATTAGTCCCACCAAGTCAGAAAGAGGATAGAGAGATCAAGGAGCTTTAAGACACAAGTGTTGTTCCAGATGAAATATGACCCTCTTTCCACTCACCCTGTTACATCCTACAGCCTGAACTGTAGGTTGACTCCAGGTAGAACAGGAATAGTATGCTCAAATCAGTCCTTATTCAATCAAAAGAAATCTATATGAACACTGTCTGTAATTTATCATCATTAAATTCTTTCAGTATAATAGTAGGGCAGTTATAGCATATATCCCCAGAAAAAAATATTAAAATTACTAAAATATCAGAATAGGGAATATTAAACAAGAACAATCTAAAATGATGCAAGGTTCTACAACAAAGAAAACTTGCACCATTCACAAAGCCTAGCACTATATTAATCCAATACTAACCACACTATTAAATCAATGGCAGGATTAAAATTCCACTTTTCACCAGATATAACACCCCATCACTTGGTCATTATGCATTTTTTTTCAGTCCCCATTCAAAGGGAGTCCTGAGATTTTCTCATCAATTTATTCCATCTGATTCATGAAGATTAGAACCATTAGAATAAAATAACCTACATATAATTAGAACCCTTAGGAATTTGCTCATTCTAATTGATATAGTCTTATCACTAAAAATAAAGCTATAGCAAGTTCCAAAATTACTTGTTCTAATTTTCTTTAAGCAACTCTTTCTGAACAGGCATTGCACACTCCAAGACATGTGTGGGCCACATTCACTTTTACTTACATAAGTTAGAAATATTGTATTTGTTTTCTAGATTCTTAGTTGTGATATGGAATGCACTTTTCACCTAAAAATTGTAACCTTCTTACATTGTTTTTCTTAGTTCTAAGATGGATTTTAAAAAGTTGACAAATACAATAAAATCTTATTCATATAAAGAGAGCACTGTAGCCTGACTGTAGCCTGATGCTGCCCTAGGCAATTAGGCAGCACTGGAATCTACAATACACTTGAGCAAGTAATGCAACTTAGGAACCATTAGTCACGTGGAAGCTGTATATATCAATAGTATCTAAAAAGTGGAAGAGCTATACCACATAGATCAGTAGTCAAAGCACTCTTTTATTGCAAAAATAATCTCCATACTTGACCAACAAAATTACCTCTTTCCCTTCCCTGCAAAGCAATAGCTGTCTTCCATAGGAGAAACAGCAGTAATTGCTGGAAACAAACTTCATGGAGAGAGATTCCCTGCAGTATTTTAGCAGCCAGACTGAAGCAACCTTATACATAACTTTCAAAGAACCACAGAGTGGTTGAGGTTGGAAGGGACCCCTAGAGATCCCTTAATCATCGTTGTCGCTCTGCACTGGACTCTCTCTAGAAGCTCCATGTGCCTCTTGTACTTGGGATCCAAGAACAGCACACAGCAATCCAGCAATCCAGGTGTGCTCAGATACATTTTTTTTCTCCAAGTATCCTTTACTCCTTTATTTAAACCCAAAATTGTTGATTTGTTTTGTTTATAAAAGTGCACAAATAATTTAAAAAGAACAAAGAACAAGTTCATAACTCATCTTACTGTTTTCATAGGAAATTCAATACTATACACAAAAAATGCAAAGAAATGATATCCATATTCTCAAGATGTTACTTATTCTATTCTATTACTCTATTCTATTATTCCAGCCTATTCTATTTATATGATGCAACAGAGATGAGATGAAAATAAGTTGTGTCTTTTTTAAATTATAAACAATTAATGATTGCTATAAGTGGAAAAGGATAAGCTAAACACAGTGTAATTATTATCATATTTTTCCTGTGTACATATTAAATTGGAATAAGACCAACTAACTCATCTCATTGAGCCTCTCAGAACTACAGAATGGTTGAGGTTAGAAAGACCTTCACAGATCATCTAGTCCAATCTCCTGTCGCAAGCAGGGTTACCTAGAACAGGAACACCCTGTCCTGTCCAGATGGCTTTTGAGTATTTCCAGGGACAGAGACGCCACAGCCTCAATGGGCAACACATTCAGTCACCTTTACAGTTAACAACATCTTTACAGCTTTTCCTTATGTTCAGATGGAGTTTCAGTTTGTAGCCATTGCTTACCATCCTGTTACTCGGCACCACAGAGAAGAGCCTGGCCCTATGCTCTTAATACTCTCTCTTCAGATATTTAAATGCATTGATAAGTTCCCTCCAACTCGGACTTTTCTTCTTCATGCTAAACAGTCCCAGCTCTCTCAGCCTCCTCTTCTACTACAGACTTTCCAGTAGCCCTCCATAGGACTTCCTCCAATAGCTCCATGCCATATTGCCTGGGGTTATTTTTCCCTAGAAAAATAACTCCTCATACTCTACACAGAAATAGCCTCTGCAGGACTTCCAAATACCCCTCTTAGCAAACAACCCATAGCTGCCAGCTTTTGTTCATCCCAAACAACTCACAAAAGGGATACAAAATATAGTGGATCATCTCAGCTTGGAGAATGGCTTTCCATAACCAACTCTAAATCATGCGTTGACACTTAAAAAGGGTTCTATTCGAGAAAAATATATTTCAGTACCACTGAAGCAAATAAACTTCCAAATGCTGATTTTCTTATTTAAAGTTATTATTCATTTTTCTGTGATATGTATTTCCTTATTTAATTGTGTTATCACTGTATAGTAGCCAAAAATACAGGCCACTAATACAGTCTTGCAATCTCAACCAAGTGAGCCAAATTCATTTATCACTTCAAATAATGACTCAAGTAAATGCTCTAGAAAAGTGGACTGTAAACTTGAAACATGCCAATTTGTTTTACTTGTAAATATTTATTTCAGTAGCTTGTCAAAGTTCCTCCTGTTCCCAATGCCAGTCAAAGAAAAAACATCTTACCCTTTAAGATATAACAAAACTCATTGAAGAGTTAATCATTTTCTGAGCATCCAACATTTAAGCATTTTTTTTCCTTCTACTTTGATTTTATTTTGTCATCCAGCTGTTCCTAAATTTTCCCATGCTCTATTTATCTTTGGTCACTGCTAGCAGCAATATTTTAGGCTTACAGTATTCTGTTGCTTATTTATGTATTTATTTTCAAAATAATACTAGCTATCAAGACACAAAGTTTAAAAAAAATTATCTGTGTAACTTTAAGCTAACAAAACTGAACTTTAGCTATTACTTGTTTTATTTAGTCACTTGGCATCGTGACTTGTTTCTACGAGATTGTTTCAGCTGTAAATTTCAGAATATTTATGAATATACTGAACTGCACAATTTCCTTCATGTGCACTATAGCCCTTATGAAAAGGCACCATTTATTTTTACTCTCTTTTTCAACTATCTTTAATAATATTATTATTGGTGAGAATACAAGCCCTCCTCAGGAAGTTGATACATATGAAGGGTATCTTCCCCTTTACATTCCTAATAAGAACACATACTGCTGGTGTTACAGAGTGGCTCTTTTCTAATGTCCAAACATACAGACTTTTCATCTCATGCTGAGGTAACATTTACCCACTCTGCAAGGAGGTTATTGAAAGTGCCTACTTGTGCCTTTATCTGTAAAACCTCCCTAGTCTCCCATAAGCTTTTGTGATAACTGACAGGATCCTAATCAGTTCATTAACAATCCTATCTTCTTCCTATCTATGTTACTTCTTCAGATGACAATGCTCCTATGCAGCTTTCTCTGTCATTTGTATATAAATTATTTAACTCCAGTACTGCAATAACAGGAATGTAACCTAACTTTTCCCAAACGAGAAAAGATTCTGTGACCACTCCTTACAGAGAAATATTCAAACCCTAAGATGCAATATAAACCTAGTTCCTGAACTTATATACAGTTTTTCATACCTAAAGATGTTGTTTTACTCCTAGACTATAGAATCAGAATAATACATCTTGAAGACTGCATCTTTTGACCTCTCTGGCACCTTGATCAAGATGAGCATGAAAAACATTCATTGGGCTTCTTCATCTTCACTGAAAAGTTTATGCACTGAGATACTTCATATGAAGTAGAATTAGTGATAAGATGAAAAGAATGTGACTTGTCTCTTCCATAGTTGAAGCAATGCATTTATAAGCAAGAACTTATTGCTTTATTGTTTTATAAAGTCTTTGAATTTACTGCCTGATTATGCGCCATAACTTCAATATGGAGTTATTTTTTATTAAGAGTTTTCCTCCCCTCTAGTAACTTATTCTTATGTCCTCATTAATTGCCAGAGATCTCATCTGACTGCACACGCATTTATGTCCTTATAATAGCTCACATAACAATTCAAAATATTTCATGAAATATTTTACATACTTCAACAGTTCACAAAATCCCAGGAATACATTTAACGGACAGTACAAGATAAAGCTACTATGTACACAACATAATACGGTTAGCAAAAAGGACAGCGTCCTACTGTCAAGATTACAAAGAAAAAAAAAATATACAAATTACTACTAAAAAATAACTATAATTTAAGAAGGTTTTTGAATGTTAATGTTGTCTCCTAATTAAAATACAGTCTTCTCTGCCTGTTTCAAGATGGGTGGGTATTCTGGGGTCACACACAGTATACCTTGAAGACACTATTAACAGGAGTACAGCTACAGAAAGCTCTTCTTGACAGCATTCCCAGATACTTGTAATGAAATTTCCAAAATGCTTAAAGCACACAGACAGAGCAATGAAAAACCTGTATAGGTTTGTTCTCTCCCCAGCCCTTGTAACTATGGAAGCTAACTGCTCCCTGCCCTCTTACTTGTTCCATAGCAAAAATAATCCATTAGGAATACATTACAACATTACGATGTGTTGAAAAAGAAATGCTGCATTTTCTGATAATAGCAGAAAAAGAGCTAGGCTGCTAAGCCCAAAAAAAAGTGTTTAGATTAAGAAAGGGCTCTAGAACAGATGAGGAATGAAATTGAACTTAATAGTATCTCCAAAGCTTTTGTTAGAATATCAGTTCCAGTAAGCACATGGTATATTTTTACCTATGGTACAGAAGTCTTTTAGCCTTATTCCCATGAGATTTTTTTTGTTTTTAAAGAAAGACTTAGAGAGACCCTCTGTCTCTAGAAAAAACTGCTAACAATTTTGTGAATTTTAATGGTTTCAGCAACAGAGAAAAAAATCATTTATTAGCATCTGCATTCAGGCGGATTTACTGTAAAGCACATTTTCTTTGTGCTTGAAAAAAGGCTAGTATTCTATGTAAGATCCACACTGAAAAGTCTTCCTCCTATGAATATAACATATGCATTGCAGACTTGAATAAAAACAAACCCAACCACCCCAGATAATAGCATACTGGCTCAAATTAAACCAAGTTTTCCATTATATTCTGAAAAAAATATTTTAATAATTAAGCAATTTGATATTCATGTAACATTTAAGGCAACACATGATGCAGATGTTCATTTCTCTGAATTTTGACCTGAAATCATGATTTCTTTTAGTTTTTGGTATTACTTACCTTTAACAATATTAATTATTAATTGGCAGAGAGGCATGGAGGTTGTACTTTGTACTAGTGTCTGTTACTACAACCTCTTATTATCACGTTTGGACTGGTATTCAAAAACATGACAGAAAATACTCAATGAGTTCATGATTTGGAGACACCTTGGAAAATACTAATAGAAGTCTACTTCTTCTCTTTTAGTCAGTTTGCCGTAACTTATTTTACTGAAGTCATACTCAGAAATACAAATCCTTCTTGTTCATTGAGAACGAATACTGTTTAAAAGTACACAAGTTTGAAAGCAAGACAAGAGACATCAGATTCAGATTCAAATGCAAATATTTGTGAGGTTTTGAACAGAAGGTGGTAGGGTAGTAAGTGAACATAAAACAAGTTCTGGTCTATCTTACTACTGAACTTGTCAATTAATACTACTGCTTTGTCTTGTGTCATCAGCAACCCAAAAGCCTCAAGCCTTACATCAGTGGTGATGGAACATGTGGTTAATAACATTTCTATTCATTCCAGACTCTCTGAAGCAGTTTCCTAAACACTGCTGCTGAATGCTTCCTTGCTATCCTGCCGCTGCAGCAATTGTAATTATAGTATTTTTCCCTGACCTGGTATACATACACAGCAAAGGTTTTTTTTTGTTTTGTTTTGTTTTTTTTTAAGTCAGGAGTATAATTAGTGCAAAATATGCAGTGAGTCTGCTCTGGTCCTGAAAAGAAAGCAAGACCAGATGAACAAATATATTCAATATACTCAATAGACTGAAGCTTTTTACTCTCTTAACGAAGAGTCTTATCAAAGCCCTTTCCCCATCAGACCAAGCTTGCTCGACCACTGACTTGTACCAGCAAAAAAGGAGATTTTTCACTCCTCACACCAAAATGAACATACAGAAACTATCTCCTTTGCACAAACCAGTTTAACTAGTGGAAAAAAATTAAAATGCAAGGAAGTACTATTACAGTCTTATTGCCTTCATTACTTCACTATCTTGATTTCCTATTGCAGTTGGATATCATCCCCACCGTTTTGATTCCTAGAGTTGTTTTATTTTTTTGTATTGTCATAAAAATGACATAAAAAAAAGTTTTAATATAATATGGAGCCCACTCTAACACCTGTCAGGTATCCTCATAACCACAGAACACCTGCACCAGAGCCCCCTGGTATCAGTCTAGTTTCTATTTCAGAGGTGTATGAATGCTTTGGTAAGCTATGTGTGTCTCCGTGGAAATCCTTTATATGCCAGGCAAGGCGGGAAAGCAAGGATCAAGAGATATACATTCTATTTTTAGCAATTATATTCATTTATTAAAGCTGGTTACTTGACTTTATTACTTTCAATAGTTCTTTAGGACAATCATAGTATGTATATGTTTAAGGACTTTAAAAAGCAGCCCCTTGCAAGTTTTTATTGCACATTCAGCTTAGTAGCATGCTACAAGAAAAATATTGGACTATATTGTGCCGATTTTTTTAACTTTTTTTAAGCTTAGAATCTAATAATGTGATTTGGATGGTTTTCTTACATCTATTTCTTTATATCTCTTTTAGAGTTTAAGATTTTTATGTAGAAACAAACTCATAATACTACTATTCATATTTGAGAGCTATTTCAAAGCACCAGAAAATTCACAGCTGTCTGTAAAAGCGTACTAAAACAGGATATTTCTTACTATAAAACATAAAAGAATACAATCAGTTTGAGTTAAGAGAAGGTGAACCTTTTTTTCTGCAGAGGATATTAGAATATATACAACAGCTATATAAAAAGGATTTGCAGAATTAAAATTCTAGAACAAATCATCTTGTTTTAATCTCTAATATCTAAAAAAAAAAAAAAAACTCTCTAGGGCAAGACTTACCATTTTAACATCCCAATAATCTCCTGTTTCCCTTTATGTGAGAAAGATTACTTCATTTTACTTCTTTTCCAAGGTAATTGGCTTGTGATTCATCTGTACTAAAATCAGAAGTTGTAACAATGGCAAAAAGGATGTTGGAAACAGGAGCTAGTTTGGCATTTACAGTATCAAAGTCATTTCAAATCTGAATGAACAGTCCCCACAGCGTGTTAGTAGGCTTACTTACAAAAGCCATTATATTAGAAATCTTGTATCAAAAGGATAGTATGCTTCAAAGTCAAATACTCAAGTTCAGAAATGTCACTAATGTGCTTGCTCATGTGACCTTAATTTGTTCCCAGTGCATACACATTTTGCTATACTCTTTATTACTTGATTACATGCCAGTCCTTTTCCAGGACTCCTGCCTTGCTCAGTGGATGGAGTGTACAATAATGTTTCCTTTTATCTTCCGCATTCAATGGGCATCTTTCAGTCTTCTATTCACTGAATACAAAAAAGCTAAAATACCTTTTGGATATCTGTATAGACTTCACAGTATAACATTAGATTTCTTCATTTACAATACATCTGTCCTCACATAACCTTAGAAGATGAGATTATTTTATGTTCCCCAACAGGTGCATAGGGTAAAAATTGCTTAGTAGCAAGAGAAACAGTAGTGAAAACATCGTCAACTATACACTGGAACAGAAAGCTGCTGATAAAGGATAACAATTTTTTTTAAGCATTGAGTATCTCTTTTTTTTTCCCTTTTACATATGAAAAGGGCTAATAAGATAAATAAAAATTAACATGAGCCATACAGCTGAAAGACTCCTTCAGCTGATGTACAGCTGAATTTGTAAACTGGACCAAAGGAAAATAGATAGCAGTTATTTTCCAGGGAATTACTGATTCTATCCTCTCTTTTTCTCCATGTTGAAGATCTAGGGAAGCAGATTAGTCAATAAGCAGAATGAAAAAGTCTTACAAGCATACATCAGTTCTCAAAAAGGTGCAAATCTTATCTTGCATCATCTATCTGCATCAGAGACAGCAGAAAGGAGTTTATCCCAAGAGATAATACCAGACGCTATAGTCAAAAATTAGTTCTCTGGAGCTGGTCTAGATTCATTGAGATTTTTCATCTTCATAGCAGCAGGAGCAGGAGTCTACTGGGGGGAAAAGACGGGCTCAAATTTACATCACCTAAAGAAACATGGACCCTGAAGCAGACAATTCTATGCTGCAGGATAGGCAAGAGATGACAGCATGAGCTATGAAAATCGGAGTTCTAACACAAGAGGCACAGTCCAAAGCTGAGGCAATTTGTGCAAAGGCAGCAGCAGAAGGATAGGACCAAAGGCTTGCAAAAGAAGGGTATAGACTTAAAATCCTGCACAGTCAAAATTTCCATTTAGGGAGATTGTGGCCTCTAGCTGTAGGGAAGCTTTGCTGTAATATGTCTGATTCATTGATTACAAGATACAAATTTGAAGTTATTACGTACTGTATCAGCTTCAGTCTGTGATCTAAATCACCAATATACTGAACAGATGATTGACAAAGCAGGCGTGAATAAAGCAATAAGAACAAACTAGAGAATTGGAAGAATAGTTACATAATCTTAATGGTAAGGTTAAGGCCAGATAACTCCTTGAAAATATGTCATTTAGGGAGCTAATGAGCTACATTCACATAATGGAGAGGTAATCTCTGAAGCAAAGATGAGCAAACTTCAGTAGGGCAAGTAAAGAAAGAAAATTAAATGTCAATACTAATTCATCAAGTCATTATCAGAAATTTATATAATTTTTTCACAGTACTTGGTAGCAATTTAAAAGATTTTTAATCAAATTTAAATGCAATGGATGGAAGCCTTCTGCAATACTTCTCCAGAATACTTTTCTATGTTCCACTAAAGAGTTAAGTAAATAAAAGATGCAATTGTTCCTTTGATTCATTTTCACTGCTGTCTGTCTAGAGATATAGGTAATTCAGATAATAAAAATACATTTTAAAATTTGGTTAAATAATGCCTGCTTTCATGTCACAGACATTTTAATTGTTTTTCATGAAAGAAAATAGATTTTCGTAAGGAAAGTTGCTAACAGTAAATGCAATTTCAGAGGCACATATTTCTCTACACAATCAGTAAAAAGATTCTTTTCATTCTTTTAGAGTACTGACTTTTTTTAAAGATAGAACTCAGTACTTCCCAAATGCACTCTTTAGAAGATAACACTTTTATTGAATATTTGTCTTCACTTCACCACATTTAAAATATACATATGGAAGAACTTAGGTATTCAGGTTACCACAAAAGACCAAATAAAATTCATTTGAAAACATCTTTGTTCATCTTTGT
>JAUBNY010000114.1:412250-424809 GCA_032275445.1 Crypturellus soui | reverse complement strand
TCATCTTTGTTTTATTATGATGGGTTTTCGGGGGGCTAAATCCACAGTATCTGTTTTAATAATGACAAGTTTATTTGAGTAATTATGACCATTCAGATGTAATCACTAGTAAGATGTAAGACTAGTTTAAATGCTGAATCATCTCCCAAGTTAACTCCATCAGATGACAAATGTGGAATTCTGTTGGAAGTCCCTCTTCCCCACCCTGCCCCCCTCCACCTGCAACATAGTACTCACCATTTTATTAAGTTTTTATTTCTAATCCCTCACATTCCTATTATCAATGGTGAAATTGTTTTCCAAAGAGTGTCTCATCTGGTCTTTGCTTAGGATATACTATATCCCTGATTACATACAGCACATCACTCAATTCAAATTTTACACAGTGAGAGGCTAGCCCTAAATATGAGTGTGATACCTGAAATTCAGAAAGCTTTAAAATTTGGTGTGCTTGTGAGGGAAGGGGATATATTTTGCATCCCCCCAAAATGTTTAAGTCTTCTAAAATCTCAGGTATTTCATAATTCCTGTCAGAAGTTTCTAAAGGAAAATATTTACAGTGATTGTTAATAAGCAAGGAGTTGGGAATCTGGATCTGATCTTCAGACTGTTTTTTTCTGTGTCTGCCTCCTTCTCTAAAGGAACTGTTTGCCAGACAGCTTATGAAGCCCCAGTATCATCGCACCAGCAGGTGACTTGGGAAATAGCCGTGTATGCCAAAGTCTCATTCTCCAAGCCAAAGACAATTCAGAGTCACTGGAACTTACAAAACACATACTCTGACATAAGAACTTTTAGAATTTCTGAAGTATGTTTCTGGTTGAAAAAAAAAATCAAGTGAAATAATCTAAAAAGATGAAAAAGTACTGCATGTTCTATACTCTTATGACAGGCACTATTACTTTTCAGAAGTGGTAAGTATATCCTACTTATAAGAACAGAAACAAAATAGACATTTATGCTTTTTGAAACACCACAAACAGTTGTGTTTCAGATTATAGCTCGTAGCCTGGATCACTCAGAATAATTTAAAAATATTCCTGAACATCAGGTAGCATCAGATGACTCAGAGGCCCCTTCTTAATTATTCTATAATTCTATTCTGGAACACATGCATCACCTTTTATTTTTTTTTCCCCCACTTTGTTGGTTTCTTCCTCATCTTTTTAGATTGCTCCTGCCACATATTCCTGTTTTCACATCTGAATCCCAAATCTGGAACAACTTCATCAGCTGTGCCAAAACTGCCACAAAACAGTAGCCACACGATACCTGTTCCTGGTAGGCTGATGGGGAAGGGCTGTGAGCACTTATGACAGATAGGGAAGAACTCCAATATGTTTCAGGCTCTGTAATGTATCCTGAGACCCTGCGCAAAAGGCAATATTTCACAGATTGTAACATGCACATAAAATTAATTCTGAGGTAGTTTTTCTAGCTGTGCCAGCATCTTGCTTGGAAACAGGATGAAAGGGAAGACAGAACCTGAAAACAAATTAATTACAACAATGTGATATGAGGCTTATAACAAATTTGAGGATGTACTTTGGAACTAAAATTATAATTTTTCATGACAGTTTAAATGCTACATACATATACTACATCAGAAGATATGCCTATATCCATCTTGTATGCATATTTCTATAACTGTTTTTGTTTTTTTTGTAACTGCAAATATTTATAGCAAAAACATCTTCTATAAAGAGTTATCACAAGAGTGAAATTTACAAACAGTCCTGTTAAAAAGTCAGCTTTACAGTTACTGCATTGAAAAAAATGTTAGTTATTCTGTTTTAATCTAGCATGTTTGTTCTCATAGTAGGAGAATAACTGAGATGGCTTTAATATATCAAGTTACATTAATGTAGATTACTGGAGAAGTAGTGCATTTCCCAATCTCTCATGTGGAAATGTTATGCAAATTATTTGTAAATGTGAAAGCCTCATGAGCAAGGCTGCATTAACAGCTCCCATTGCAAAGGTACCCTCAATAATTTACAACTCAAAGGTTGAATTGTTTCTGTCACAGTAAATTCCCCAAATAAATGCAGAGAGCACCATCTTCTGGACAAACTGAAGCATTTACAACTCTTTCTTGTGAAAGCAGAGCACTGAGTTTTGATTAAATGAATGTTTATACATGCACCGAGTTTCGCAAATCATGCTGTTTCATCGTTTCAGACAGACTTGTGTGCTGTGCCCCCCAGCACAACCCCGCCAGCTCCCTCCGTGTCACCGGTGCCTCCCTTTCTCTGCAGGTGACCTACAGCTCTCTGCACAGGAGGTCCTTCAAGGAAGGGAGTCTTTGCTAGACAGTAGATACTCCCATACTGGCTAGTTCGGAGCTGTGTGTGTGATCAGTTAGTACATATAGCTCTTACATATGGCTCAGTACATATAGTACATACAGCTCTTAGGAACACTACTGGCTCTTCTCTTAGGATGGCTAAAAGGCTCCGAAACTTTTGTTGAAACTATCTGATTGAAAAGCTACTGGAAGTTTGGCAAGTAATTCAGGCTTATTAGGTAATATTATGACATCAGTCCCAAAATAACTGGCATAAAATAGGTAAGCTGAACCTACATAGAAAGGAAAACTGATGGCAGTCAGTTGTGCTTCACAGCAGCTCTCCAGGGAAGCACGCGGGGGTTTTACTGGACAAGCTGAACATGAGCCAGCAACAAGGCCCCGCGGCCAAGGCCAGCCCTGGGGTGCACTAGGAAGAGCATCGCCAGCAGGTGGAGGGAGATGATCCTCCTCCCCCTCTACGCTGCCCTGCTGGGGCCTCAATTGAAGCACTGTGCCCGGTGCTGGGCTGCCCGGTGCAGAGAGCAGTCAAGCTATGGAAGACGTCCGAAAGATGATGCAGGGCCTGGAGCATCTCATATGAGGAATGGCTGAGAGAGCTGGGAGCTCTCAGCCTGGAGAGGGGATCCTGAAAGAGAGGGGATCTTATCAACCTGTTTAAAACATCTGATGTAAAGGAAGTAAAGAGGATGAGACTAGGCTCTTCTCAGTAGTGCCCAGTGATGCATCAAGAGGAAAGAAGTGCTGGGAATTGCGTTTAAAAAGACAATCCCTTCTCCCTTCCATGTGATTTCAAAATACCATACACACATTGTTGACTTAACTATAAGATTGCTCTAAAATTATACTGATTTGTCATCTTTGAAACAAAGTCTAACAAATATTGGTACTCCATATTACCTCAGGAACCATTTTCTAGGCCTACGAATTACAGAAAAAGCAAAAGGGAATATTATTCCTCCAGAATAAATTTTAAAGACTCCTTATGTATAACTTCCTAAATAATCTGACATTGTAACTCAAACTTCAGCAGCCTGAGAGACATACATGATATATTCTTTGGTCCTTAACTAACTCTCTCCAGGTGATAACTCCTGGAGTAGTTATTCTTCTGTAAGAATAACTTGTGCCCCTCCACCCAGACTTCATGATAAGGCTTTCAAGCACAACATCTGGATTCACAAGCACATATATTCTCCATTTCTCTCTAAAACTTCCAAGTTTTAAAAGTAGACATGGATTCTTCAGTCCAAAGCAAGTCAACTCTTGAATCATTATTTTTCAGCATCCTTTTTTTTCCACAAACATCCCTCATACTGCATAGATGTTTTTAAAAACATGACAGCATTATCACTATTGCTTTTATTTCACTCAGCTACAAACACAAAATGGGCTACAAGGTAGATTCAGTTTTATCTTTTCCATTAGAGGTCAGCAGAATACCATCTATCTATATAGGATCTGAATGCTTCCCATTTCTTCTTGAAATTCTAGGTCATTTAGCGAGTAGCAAATAAAAAATGAATTTGACATTATGGGTCAGAACAAGATAAGTCTAAAAGTTCACAATAAAGATTGCCTGTTCCACCAGGAATAACTTCATTGCAGAATCCGTGTAGACAAATCACTTAGTAAAATTGTTGTGTATAAGCACATGTGCCAAGACTAACACCAACCTGAAGAGACGTACTGACTTATTCATGGACAGCATACAACGCCTGTAAGATCCTTCTCACGCACACAATCCACAACAGAGCACTTCAGATGCCGTAGCCTGCTCTTAACAGGGGCTGTCGCGACGGTCAGGCCACAAGCTGTTTCCCTGTGATCCATTACGTTTTCGGTACCACTGATAATATACTCATACCTAGGATACCTCCTGGACAAGATGATTCCTTCTCTAGTTTTTGAGGTATCCCTTTTTAAAAGAGCATGCTTTATTTCACTTCCCACTAATGAGCACCTATAAAACCACTGCTTCTTCAAGCCTTTCATACATTTACTAAGGAATCTAAATAGGTATCTAATTAACAAATATACATTTATGATTATGTTTTGGGTTTTGTTCCAAAAAAAGAACTAAGGGATGTTTCTGGAACTGCACTGACACACTTTTGCAGAAGAACAAGGGAAGGTCACATCACATAGTTATTATAAATAGACGTCTACAAATATAGTAAACCATTCTCCCAAAGGCCATACTGACATGAACCTGCACACAATTCAAAGCCCCAAAGAATGGTGAACAAGAACAGTCTAATGAGTTCAAGAATGCACCCACTTGAGTAAAACATTTCATTAAAACATCAGAAAGTTAAGTGAACCTTTAGTGAATACTATTTGAGAAAAGGATCAAAATACAATGAAATCATTAACTGAAATAGGATGATACACATGAATACACAGTCCTCCCAAATTTTCAGGTAGATTACCCAGGATGCATTTTTACAGCTTTAGTACAGCACCTATCGTAAGGATTTTTTACTAAAAGTAGGCTTACGTATTTAACAAACCTTTTACAGCATCAGCTTTTCCAATATCGGATAACCAAAGGTTATTTTTTTAAGAACTGTATTTTTGACATGCTGGAGAGGAAATAACCTACACTATGATTTTCTAGTCTGAAAAACAGAATTCATTTGAGGATTAACAGACTACTACAAGAGATTGAGATGATAATTACCTGGAGATAATGCAAAATCCACGTAATACTTTAAAAAGTTTTTGTCATTTCTGTATAAGAAATGTTAAAATCATTAGCCTTTTTAATTCTAGTGAAAAAATTCCCTTTCTTCACATAAGACAGTTGATTTTTCTTTTGTTCTAACTATGAGTATATTTTATAAGATAACATTGAGCCAAAGGCAAAGAAAAACAAGACTTTGTATAGCATAGATTTAAAATGTGACCTCTGGTAGTACTGCAGGACAAGGGGGAAAAAAAAAAAAAGGAGCTTTATATGATCTGTATCCCGTATTTCAAGATACTGAAACTAGTTACTCTCCATTAGAACATTTCAAGTCAAATCTAAATTTCAAAATATTCTGAAATTTTTTAAACTCAGGAGTCAGATTTCATTGAAACTAGAATATATACATTTTTAGTTAAAACTAAAGCAGCTAGACTAAACAGTGCATACCTAAAACTTTAGTATTAGCAAAAGGGAGCACACCACATATGTGGAACTAACTACTGTTACCTTAATTAAAATATTACCACAAAATATAGTAATATCCAAAATCCATTTTCCCTCTCTCTCTGCCCTCCCTACTGCAGCTTAACAGTTTACCTAATGCGAAACGTGCTCAGTTACTCCCTTTTGCAGGGTGATAACATATAAACTGGTAACAGCAAGCGAAACAGATGCAACTTTTCAAGCAAAGTATCAAGTGCTCTTAACACTAATTCATTTTCAGCTATGTGCCAGAAAAGTAAGACACAGATTGTACCTCCCATTATATTCAGAACTTTTGCAACTCAGAGAATGCTCCAAATCTCTGTCAGACAGGACTCTGGGATACGTTATCACATCACCAGGTAAAAGACTGTATTATACCTCAAAAGCAGAACTACATCAACAAGAGTCAGTTTTGTGTTGGCTAATTACTCTTCAATAGTTGCACAGATCAGAGCCATGCTCAAGCAATAGATGTTAAATACACTGCACCCTCCTTACTTCAGTTGTGCTACAGCATCTCATATTGGGTCTTGTTTCTTCTGTCTGCCATTGCCCCTGCTGCCTTGCATCTGCTTCTGCCTCATAGTGTAGCACATGTCAAATACAATAGCTGTAGGTAACAGAGAGAATTGCCCAAGAAAGGGGAACTTAGAGAAAACTAGAGCCTAACAGAAGTTATGGCATTATAGAGGCTTGCTTGCGATGAGAGACAGTTACCACTTCCAGGATGGTTGGTACATGTGGAATCTACTTCTCCGTGATTCCCTTGGCAACACAGTCTGCCCTCCTAGCACACACTAATAAGAGTAAATGAAGAGTGGAGCAGAAGAGAGATACCATGGCCAAACTTTGTTGGCTTTCCTGCAGAGGGGATAATCTGATGGTGCCATGAAGACACGAGTGAATGGAGGGTGGAACGGAGTGAAGACACCGCAGTCAAACTCTGTGGAGGTGGCCATCTGGTTGTACCATGCAGCTGCTAAGCCACATAGTACAGTAAGATGTCTGGTGCTGGGCCAAAAATCTTGGCAGATCAGTACCTTCCGATGGACTTGGCACAAATTTCTCCTCCTTCTAATCTCATTATAATACCAACACGCATCCTCATCCCAGAAGTTAACTGCTTCGAAGGAATGACCACTCCTCACTGACCCTGCTCTCTGGATTTTTGATTAACTTGGGAGAATTTAAGCCAATGAATAACAAAAATAAGTACAACTTGAGTCACTCAAACTCCACCTAAATGTAAAAGAAAACATATAAAAGACAAACTAAGGAGGGATATGGTAGAAAGGAAGAATGGGGGGATAAGAACTAGGAAGGAAGAATGGGGTGTTAAGAACTAGGAATGAGGTGATAACAATGGAGGAAGAAGAAGGAAGAGGAGAGTGGGAAGACTCCATCGTAACTTCTGCATCAGTCAGCAGGCTGAACCCCTTTCCTCCCTTCGGGTCAGGACACTGACTGAGGAGACTCCTCAAGATTGAGAGCCCTCTCCCACCTTCTGGGTGAGTGATGACTGCACATTTGTACACTAGGCATGACCTAAGAATCCCACACTGTAGTAGAGCATTTCCTGTACTGACATCCAAAACCTGCCTTGCCAATGTTGCATTTGAATAAATTGTGCTATTTGTGAACTCGACCACTTGTTTTGAAGAAAATCAGACCTGCTGTTGACAGACTACTGGTGAATCTAATACTGCCAGAGTTGACCTTATAGTGGATCACACTATTTGGGAGCTCAATTCGCTCCTAGGAAGGCGATCGGACCGACAGTCAGCAGATTGTGGGTGAATCCAATACTGCCAGAATCGGGTCTATAGTTAGATATAGTTATAGTATTTAGTATCCCTATTAAGAGATGAGTCCAGCTGCCCCCCCAGTCCCTCCAACCTTTAAGGATCAGCTGGAACACAAGGGGATTCATCTCTTACCAAATTTGCCCCCCCTATCCAACTGCAACAATAACCGTAAATATACATTAGGTTATATAACATTAGGTTATCAAATCCTCTCTCTCTCTTTCCATCTCTCAGAGAAGAAAAAAATTATGTATAAGCACACACTTGATATATATCTTAACAGATATATACTTTACAAAGAAATTGTATTTGCATCATATATATCTCTCAAGTAATATTTTTTTGGGGTTGGTGACAAAACAAGCAATCAGTATTTTCTTGCTGTCATCCAAGGTCAGATTTACTTCCAGTGAAGAATGTAAATTTATAACATAAATTTATCTTCTGGGGAAAATAATTGCAGCTAACAACAACAATAACAGAAAACTGAAGGCTAAACTGAAGCATGACTAATGCAGACTAAAATCAGTGATGGAAAGTGCTGTGCAGTCCACAAGACAAATATGAGGCCATAACTGCTGCGCTTGTGAAATCTCAGACCAAAGAGAATTGCTTTTTATATCCATTTCATATATTTTGTGAAACATTCGAAACTTGTGTATAGTATTGTTCTCCGGTAGATTACATTACATCATTCTCCCATATTACAAGTCTTACTCTGACTCAAATATATTTTACCTGAATGTTGCTAAAATAACTCCTGTTAAAGAAGAAATAAGACAATAACTCCCTGCAAATCAGTTCAAGAGTAACTCATCGCCAGAAGAAAAAAAAAATCCCCAATTTAACCAGCACACTGAGAAAAGCACACCAAGAGTAAAATGAGTCTTCTAATTTGACACTTTTATTAGGTAACCTGATATTTTTTAAAAGCCTGTAAAAATCTGTCAGAGCACTATGTTCCCTTATCAGCCACCAATCTTTAGTGACAGAAAATAGGAGCACTTGTTACACAAGTGTTGCCATCATATCTTTTCTATTTCCAGTGCAGCCCCTGCCCATTTCATGGAGTGAGAGCGCCATACCAGTAACCAAAAAAGTGAGCATATAAACTATGAATGACAAAGCCCAGATGTATCAATTATTTTGTAATCCAAACAAGTTATGAAAGTTAGAATAGTTTTGTGGGAGGGGAAGGGGAAGGCTCTTGAACCAATATAAAAGTTATTACTGTTCTGACATAATGTGGCCCTACTTCTAACCTACAACAAATGTGCACTTCTTAGTTCTCCCACAAAAAAAAAAAAAGATGCTGCTTGTGTTACCAGGTTGAAAATGCCCTACTAACAAGATTTCTTTTCTCAGCAGCATGCTCAATATTTCTTGCTAATTACGTTACAGGGAGTGCCATCATCACTTTTCAGTTCCACTGGCAGCAGCAGAGTTGCAGATGGGCCTGGCTGGCTGGCAGAAATATCCTCCTAGTTACAGCAGGCTTGCCAAAGCTTAAAAAATATTTGACCTTTTCTACACTTCTGTGATTTTATTATATGCTAAAATATGACACAAACACTACAAATCTAAATCCATGGACTTAAACAGGCAAAACTTTCATGGCCTTGGAGATAAATTTTCTGTGTTAAAACCAGCAGAAGTGGCTTTATCTTTTGAAAACTCATTTCCACTTTAAACATGTTCTCAGTCCTATATTCTCCCCATTGCACACACTGCAACATAGAAAACTGATGATGATAGGCCAGATCCAGCTGTCCCAATTCATTCCAGTCAGGCTTTTGCCAATGTAGCTGCAGGATTCTGTTCAGAATTAACATCCAGTGTGTTTTTGCTTGCATCACGTGTACAGCTTGTTCCTTGCAGTTCTCACATTCAACTATCTGTTGGCTTCCTGTTTGCATGCTTTGCTTCGCTTCTTCAAGAAGAGCAGGACCAGATAAGGTAGAAATGAAAATGAGGGCAGTGAGAGCTCTGACCTGCGGCGAGTGAACACGCTCTAGAAGAAGATCTTCCATGCTGCTAGCAGTTTGCAGAGACAGAGAGCACTGAAGGAACCTGGAAGCAGATGGGAAGGTCTTTGAGAGGACAGGGAAAAAAATGAAGTTAAATTAAATTTTTAAAGAAGTCTAAACAGGATTTTACAGCAGAATTTGCTGGATAACGGCAGCTACTCCACAGAAAAACTCAACGTGGAAACAGGACCCTACCCTGCAGTAACCAATGAAAGAGGCCAAAAATGGTTATTATTCCATTTCGTATCACACAGTCATCCTATCAGAAATAGCTGGCTTATACTGAGAAAAACAGTTGAGGAAATTACTACTACAGAAATGTTTAGAAAGATCTGTCCCTGTAGTCTGACTTTTTATTGCTTCTTAAACTATTACTCTGTGCAGATATTTATAATACGTACAACTATACTGAGAGGAGTATATCATTGTGTACATGCAGCTGTCACCCTTCCCTGCTGTTTTTGGATATATGGTTACACATCCAACCTGGTGATGACTTTAAATTTGTATGTCGACTACTATTACTACATAATACTTGCTATTACACATACATAACATAAATTATACGGCTATATGAGAGTGGTATTGCTGACTTAGATGCAAATTTAAAATAAATTCATGCCTCTAGACAGAAAAGATCTTCTAAACCTCTCCAGCCTCTATAAAGAGAGGGAGTAATGAACACAAGCGCTTACTTACTAAAGGCAAAGGAAAATTCTATTTGAATCCTTGTGGAAGTGTTTGGGAAAACCACACACATAATAGTTAAAATGGGCACCAGAAGTCAGCTACAGAGGTTATCCCAAAATCATATATAATCTCATCTTGGGGTAGTTTCTGAACGTCACCAGAAAAGAGCAGACTGGAGAATTGGGCAAAGAGGAAGCTCATGAGGTTCAACAAGGACAAGTGCAGGGTCCTGCACCTGGGGAGGAATAACTCCAGGCACCAGGACAGATTAGGGGTTGACCTGCTGGAAAGCAGCTCTGTGGAGAGGGATTTGGGAGTCCTGGTTGACAGCAGGTCACCCATGAGGCAGCAATGTGCCCTCGTGTCCAAGAAGACCAATGGGATCCTGGCCTGCACCAGGAGGAGCGTTGCCAGCAGATCGAGGGAGGGGATCCTGCCTCTCTCCTCAGCTCTGGTGAGGCCACACCTGGAGTACTGGTGCTGGGCTCCCCAGGACAAGAGCGACGTGCAGCTTCTAAAGAGGGTCCAGTGTAGGGCCACAAAGATGATTAACGGACTGAAGCCTTTATTGTACGAGGAAAGGCTCATACGGTCTTTCCCTATGAGGGCCTGTTTAGTCTAGAGAAGAGAAGACTGAGAGGAGATCTGATCAACGTGTTCAAGTACCTGAGGGGAGAAGGTATGGAAGATGAGGCCAAACTCTTCTCAGTGGTGGCCAGTGATAGGATATAGGGTAATGGTAAATTGAAACACGGGAAGTTCCATCTCCGTATGCAAGTAACTTCTTTCCTGTGAGGGTGACAGATCCCTGGAACAGGCTGCCCAGAGAGGTTGTGGAGTCTCCTTCTCTGGAGTCTCCTTCTTCAATACCCGCCTGGATGCCACCCTGTGCCACGTGCTCTGGGTGTCCCTGCTGGAGAAGGGGGATTGGACCAGATGATCTCTAGAGGTCCCTTCCAACTTCAACCATTCTGTGATTACAGATATTCTAATAACCAATTGCTCCTCTCTCCAGTCTACTGTCAATAAAAAAGTTTGTGAAATAAATGATTTTAAAATACCGAACAAGTTGGTCCCTACAGATAAAAATTCTGAGCTGCCACAGAGTTCATTTTAGGCCAGTAATATTACTTTAATTTTAAAGTACAACTGAAAAAAGACATTGCACTTTTAAGAATACAATACCCTTGGCTTTTGAGTTGACAGCAACTGGTTTCTTTCCTGATATTCTCAGTCTAACAGTTCTTCCTTGCTGAAAAGGGCTATTCCTCCTAGCAGAGATTTTAAGTACTTATGTCACCATGTTTTTTTCTATACCTGCTAGTAAGATCCAGAGTAATTTGGACATTCTCCTTCTTATGCTTTGGTGTCTCTGTCATTGCCTTAAAGTGAATAGCATTATTACTTCAGCTGGAGGCCAAGTAGAAACTGCAACCTTTACATAATGCTCTTTATCATAGAATTTTTACATTTTTTTTTCTAAAAACATTAAGTGTCATGTATCCTTGCTTGGGTGTGAATTTGAACTTTTATATACTCTTATATATATACACATTTAAGCAGATGTTTATGAGAACATAAGATACTAGGGTACACTTCACCTATTAGATGTCTGCAGTTTATACTGCTGATTTGAGTTTATCATCCACCTTCCCCTTACAGTTAGTGAAAAATAAGCCAAAGGAATTGCATAACACATATGTGTTTACCTCCAGGCACATAAATTCCCCCTTGAAACACTCTAAGAATGCAGGTGCTTGTAGAGAAGGGCACATAAACAATATACGCTCACAACTTCTATCTTTGAATACAAGATTCATAGAACTTAAAATGATGTAGTAATTCATCACTTCTTTGGTAACTGAAGAAGGCAAGAAGAATTACATTTCCAGAGAGAAAACTTTCAGCAACAGCTCTAGGTGAAGGTCCAAAGTCGTTCTTTTCTTTCTACTACACAGGAGAGCAGCACTGCTGAGACTGTAAGTACAACTGGCCTCAAAACCTTCCATAACATAGATCTCAGAAACAAACTTATCTGGCAGTGGTTATATGAGAGGTTATAGCATGCACAAATATTACGAGAAACTTTCATTATTTATTGGCTTGGCAACCATTACAGTAATCAGAATTTGAAAAAAAAAAAAATCAAAAAAAAAAACCAAAAAAATACCACTGTACTGATATGTCTGGATAGATAGGCCATGAAGAAACTGAAAAGCTTGCTACCTGGGTTAAGGCACTTGTAAGTAAACATTTGTTTCTGGACCTACATTAACTAAGCATACCATAGCCTTGGAAGGGTAGTATTCTTAAGAGCTGGTAGTTTTAGATGTGACTGAGATGAAAGAAAAAGAAACAGAAAACACAAGGGAAGTGAAGAAGACAAAACATCTCAAGACTAACGTATATTTAACATAGAAGAATTACAAAATGAAGACGCCCGTCGCTGGCCGTCCCAGTGAGGCGTCCGCGGGCTGTGTGATCTTTTTCCGTCCTCCGCACTGTGGCGCCGGATTCCCTTACCACCCCCAAGAGGCGAGGCTCCCTCTTG
>JAUBNY010000114.1:377024-408948 GCA_032275445.1 Crypturellus soui | reverse complement strand
CCAGTCACCAAGGCTGGAGAACAGGCCGGTTTATTCTTTGATACAGTAACTTAAATAAACTTTCAAAGGGGTGTAACAGGGGAGGAGCAAGGGCGGGGATTGGGCGGAGACGGGGTGAGGGCGACAGATGATTGGTCACCTGGTTGTTGGTAGGTGGGTGGCCAGGAGCGGCAGGCTTGGCCTTCGGGGTGCTCGGCCCCCACCCTTGGGGTTCTAGGGCATTCCAGAAAGTCCCCAAAGCTGCCAGGCAGACCTGGCAGCCTATGTGGGCATGCGCGGGCTCAGGGGGTTCATGCAAAGGGCATGAGACCCCCCTGTACATGATGTTACTGTGCATGCCCCAAAGCCCAGGTTACATAGAGGGCACCATTATAGTCTATGGGGACTCCCTTAACCCCTAAAATATTCCCCAACACCTGGCCAAATGTAAAAATGACCATCGCAGGATAGGTAGAACCCTATCTAGATTAGATTTACAACACTGATAAGATTTTCATTAAGATTCAAAAATCTTAGACTAACACACACATAGACAACTAAATACAGATGTCTGATTTGGACTATAGGTAGCCGATAATAATTTTATAAAGGATTATAAAAAGCAACTTTAAGAAAGCTCACTTAAGTCCACCATTCCACAGAGAGCCACAAACTGCCAACCACTAAGAAAAACATTAAATATTTTAAAATCCTGCAATATTTCTCATTAAGACGAATGTTATGCATCTTAATCGTATGATATTTCTCAAGTCAGGAGAACAAAAAATTTAGTATAGCTCTCTTCTCAAACAAGAACTGTAGGAGAAGAGACTTCTGTAATGCATGTGATGTACAACAGGAACTACACCAAAGATCCATATGCGGACTAATAATTTGTCTTTCCAGCAGGGTTTGAACACTAAATAAAAGCAACCAAGGCTGCTCAGTGAGCAACTCCGTAAAACCCAATATAGAGTATTTCCATTGAACAATCTGTACCACTTCTGTGCACAAGTTGAAGAAACACCTCACTTCCTTGGGGGGTGGAGGGGAAGAAAAAACAAAGGCAAACAAACAACAACATGATCAGGAAGTTAAAGGTTGTATGTATGCACTTGATCAAAAAAACTGCACAAACGACCTCAATGCTAACTTTGAGTTTCTTGATCAGAAGCTGTTTTATCCAATCTTAGTTAGGGAAGGGGAATAATATTAAACAAGGTATCCAGTTCAGGACATGCAATTTACAAAGGTTGATCTCACAGAGGCTTCTGAAGGAAACAATAGCTTTAACATTGAAAAAAAAAATCTTTTTAGCAATCCTACAGATAACTCTGTTATTTATTGACCACTCAGCTATGGGGAAAAGCTAACACAGAGAGAAGGTGTAAGCTTTTGTTCTGCCTGGTCTCAGAAACAACTACATTTCTTCTCTCTATCAGTGAAGAAGAGTCAGATTTCGAAGCATATATTTGTCTGGTACCAGCAATTTAAAATAAGTAAGTGAACTCTGACCAGGCTGCATTCTTCAGGTCAAAATGCGACTTCCACACAGGTAACACTCATCACTACAGGAGAAGACATTTCTTTATGTTCTGTAGGAATTATCTGACGCATTAACACCAAGGTTTCAGGAACTCAGAACTAAATAATAGACGAAGCCTATGCATGTCTCCCTAGCAATATATAGAATCTCACAAACTTTCTCAAGTTCAAATGGCATTTCTGGTAAAAAGAAATAAGTATTTTTTATTTGGAATCAGGCAGAGAAAAAAAGTCTTTGATTAGCAGTACAGAGCATTCCTAATTATTAAGAATTATTTATTCCCTTACTGGGAAGAAAGTTTGAAGTCTTTAATGGGACAGCAAAACCAGTTTTCTTTCACTGCAAATAAAGTGCCAGCCTGAGAATACAAGATTCCATTCCAAAAATCAGGAATTGCAGGTAATTGCCTTCTGCTACACTTGCAAAGAACACTTTTTAAAACCACCTTTTGAAACACTAGCTACCAATCAAAAAGATTAATGAATGGCAGAGGTCACCAATTAATGAATGTCACAATCTTTGTAAATATTGAGATAAAAATATGCATATTTTTGTTGAAGCCTAGAAGTCCTGGAAAGTAATAACTCAGTATTACTGAGACACTCAGTAGTTTGAGAATATACAGACCCAGAAACAAAGTGATTATATATACTTTTAATCATACTTAGTAATTGCACATTAATTAAAGAAAGATCTGATTTACCAACTTCAGTTACAGTCTCTCCAAGTAGGGATTCTCTACAATTATGTTTATACCGAGGCTTACGGCAACATGCCCTAGACAAAGGTGGCCTTTAAATAACAACAAGCAAATACAATTAATAATAATTAGAAAACTTTAGAATTCGTATACCACTTGTTTAAGAAAACTTCATGGGGAAAGGCTTTTTTTTATTATTTTAATATTACTGTGTTAATCATTCAAAACCATTACAGGCATAGGAAAACCCTTCTAACAATTCATCTGACATTTTATAGTCTCATAAAACACTCCAGGGTGCCCATTACTGTATGATATCAGCATGCATACTAAGCTCAGTGTAGGTGAGCTGTGTTAATATTATGCCTCAACAGCACACCCTGGAGTGTCTTATTGCTTAAATGATGGAAAGGTCAGACCTTTACAGCTTATTATCATGTTTCACAGAACAATTGTACCTTATCATCCTCTTTTACGCCATCCTTTCAGGGGAAAAGCAGTTGTGAGAAAAAAAATAACAAACAATTCAATTAAACTAGGTTTGTTAAAGTGCTAATACGCAGCATAATCTTGTAGTTCTCCTTGGATAGTGAGTTAGGTTACATCTCTTGTATATAGGGTTAGAATAAATTATGTATCAGTAGCAAATCCAATAAAAGCTTCTGTCAACAAACCATCAAGCCATTAATATTTTTAAATAAAATGTAAGGGTTGGATCTTGCAGTGGCTGATGCAGAATACATTAAGCTTAAAAAGGAACACAGGTTGCGCTAGGGAAAAAATAGGATTTCATATCAGTATCATCGCAGCTGTACTTTGCACAGGGACTTTAATTCAAAGAATCTCCCTATGCAACTGCACCGTACAACGTAGGCAGAGTATAATATGGTGCAGTCAGAATGGTTGTTCCATGGAAAAACATCTATCTGTGCACTCCAGAACTATGAGACTAAAAGTAACTAGTAGTAATAAATAAACAAGATGGAAACTTCTGCTAATGCTTCTTCTTCATGCACCTTTAACTCAACTGTCGCATGCCAGTTCCGGGCACGGTGGAGATTAAAACAGCACAAAAAATTACTCCTTCCAAGCAAGCTTCATCTTTGATTCAGAGTTGACAAGATCTGGCTGGTCCTACATGGATCTGCCAGAAGTTCTAAAGGCAAAGTATTTTTGCTCCACAAGATATTTACCTTGTTCCTAGCTGCACCACCAGTTTTTAATCGCCAAAGATGCTTCCCCCCCCCGTTGCGGACAGGAGGCTCTGTTTGTGCAACCATCCACCATTATCCATTTCTGTGCTAACAAAGCCTTTCCAGAAAGCATAAAATCCTTTGCCTCAGCCTGTTTTCCTGAAGCTGTGGTAGTGAACCTGCCAAGAGAGGTGTCTTGTTACAGACCCATATCTCTATAGAAGTATTCCTGCAAGGTTCCTAAAGTAGGCTCAGGCACAAACTGTTTCCCAAGTGGCTTGGTAGCAGAGGTTACTCTTTGCATCACTACTTAAGCAATACCACTTAAGGAGCTTGGCTAAACACCCATAAAGTCTAAACACCCATAAGTCTAAACATCCATAAAAGAAACAAAACCCACACAACCTCAGTTGATGGCTACCATCCTCTTGGCATTGTTCTACCTTTGTCTTGTTACTGTTTAAAATGGACAGAGGAGAGCAGGACCACCCTATGGAAATATGTGAGGGCTGGTGAACAGGAGAACTCTCAGCCTTGTGTTCTGGAATACTTTCATGGATGATTTCTCTGTTTGTAGAATAAATTTTATATTTAAATTAAAATAATTACTGTTCAAATTCCTGGGTGCCAGTTAGAAATAGAAAACCTCTCAAGGTTAAACAGTGCCAGATACCACCACCCTTCACTTCACAGAACAAAATGTTATTCATAATAATAAGCAACACTGATGATGGTAGTAGTAAATTATGATATATAAAAATTATTTATAAGTTTTATATTTAAATAATAATATACTTTTTAAAATGTATTTTTAAAGCAGTGTCAGCAAGGCACATCTCCTTAATCCTTTAAGCTTTACCTTCCTTTAAAGGTTTTTCTCAGTACCTCTAGGAAACTTCCTCTGTTAGAATGGACTTAAATATCCACATAATATTTTGAATAACATTATCTCTAGTGTTTCACTTATTTGTGCCCATTATTTCCGCTTTTGCTTTTCATGTTTATTAGGTATCTTTCTGAAAAAGAATTAAGCCATGTGTGCACACATAAGTAACAAATAAAATAAAAAAAAGTTTACATTGAAATATATTTTTGTTTCTTCTTCGCCTTACTACAAATAGGGATTGCTCAGAGACACGGGGAAAAAAAGCAGAACTGAAAAGCTGCAGCAGGCTTTTTAGGACAATAAATTATCAGTACCTATTTGAAATGAATTCATCAGTAAAATGCTGCTGCTTTTTCCACCTGAAGGGAAAAGCTTCCTTTGCCTGGTACATAGAGATAAGAGACACTTAGCTGTTTCTCCAAGTTTTTATGTTCTATCCAGGGACACTATCTTCTCCTGAGTCCACTAGAAACTGTAATTTCCTCTTTCCTGACAGTGTGCTCACTTCTCAAAACCTAGCTCTTAATAAAATAGAGCAGCATGCAACAAAACCAACAGTACAAATTCCAGTATTCCTCAAGAAAATCATTTGATTCTACTAGTAAGTCAATAGAGACTTACAAAGAACAGCAGGAATTTATGAATAAACATTATAAACATTTTTCTCCAGACTAACAAAAGCATGCATAGACAAACATACACTGATAAAATTTTCAATTTAACACAGAAAATAAGAAAATGAACTTCACTGGACTTCTTTTAGGAAAGCCCATACCAACTCCACCCCACACACCATAAATGTATTTCCCTGACTCCACAATTTAGTCAAGGTGCTTCACATTTTAACTCACTTTCTTTGCTTATAAAGTAAACATTAGGGTAATCACAAATACACATTTGATCTTTTAAGTACTTCTAACAAATCCTCCTTACATTTTCAATTACTGAAGGTCTTCTCTTATAATACATTACATGGCAATATCAATAGCTTCAACTGTCCTGTAAAAAAAAAAAAAAAGTTCCCAATGCACAATAAAACTCCAAACACTAGAAATTACACTTTTTTTTTCCTCAGAGCATCAAGAGCATTCTGAAACTTGGACTGAATGTTAACTTTCTTAGCTACATCAATTCCACTGTCATATTGCCTTCTCCAATGTAGCCATATTACAAAGCTTACATTGCATGAAGTCATGGAAGATGCAGATTTGAGAACCACACTGAAATCAGCTATGCTTTCTTAATTTAACGTGCAAATCAATATAACAGACAAGCTGGAAGTACTAGCTTTATCCAACAGATATCAAACAGATATCCGGAATTTTTTTTTTTTTTTTTTTTTTTTGCAAGTGAGACAATGTCAAACTCAACCACTTGTGACTCGAAATTCCTACTTCAGGCTTATAACGTAACATTTAGGCAAACCTTCTCACTCTCATTGTAACTAATAAATAACTCATCTTTTGGGTATCTCTGTGTCATATACTACTAAACTGAAGAGTTGAGAGGAAGACTTCTCCTCTCCCCGCCCTCTCCAAGTCTTCAAAACACAAATCTGCATCTCACAGGAGGAGCTCTGCTAGCAGAGAGTCAGCAAAACCAGTCAAAAAGACTGAAAGGCAAATGGCAGTATTTCAAGTATTAGAGAGAAAAAAATGTGTGCATGTACATGCAAAAACATAAAATCTCTTACCTTTAGTAGTCAGATGCTCAGTCATTTGGATACTTACATCTCTCCCCAAAGGAATAAAATAAGTAAAATGAACATACCGCCTTTGCATTACAATTATATACCCAGCAAATTAATTACTGATAAAGGATATTCTAGTAAAGTCACTGCTCCTGGTCAAAGACCAAAGAGAGCTAGAGGTAGCAATAAGACATCTCTGCTAATTGCAATAATGGGTCAAGTAGCAGTTTGAAAGTTAAATTAAGCACAAGGTTTTCAAGGCAAATTAATCCAGCATCTGAAACATCCTTCTACATATAAGTAATTGTTATTTTCTTGGGCGTTTCAACTGTATATTTCACAAAAGAGAAATAAATATTGGAATATCAGTACTGGAAACATATGTATATTTTTTTTTTATTGTAAGAACTTTTTCAAATATGACTCTTTTCCCCATAGAAAAAGTTACTAAAGTAATATTTACATTTCAAATGCATATAAATTGGTCACTGTTTCTGCAGTGGGATTAACCTTTCAGCTGAGGCACTATTTTAAAATGTTATGAGAAATCAGCTAGCATCAGCTAGGAAAGTGAGAGTGCAAGAAAGACAAAAGGCTGAAGCCTCTTATTCATCTTTTTGGAGTTAGTACTTCTGGTGAGCCTCACAGATATTGACACATCCTAGGCAATTTTCCCTTTCACAGAGATGCATAAAAGAACATGCCCAAGGTTTTATTTATATTTATATAAACTTGCTATACATGTAGCAATTAGAGATGTAGCATTATATGTAGAGATTATTTATATATAAAAAGATATTAGCTACCATTACTGGAATTTGTAATAAGACAAAAGAAATAGAGCTGAGATGCATCATATTTCTAAAAGCTTCATTGACTGAAAGAACATATTTACTGTCACAGTTACCCTGGTAAATAGTAAATTCTATTGTAGGTCAGTCATACAATCAAGTTTACGCAATTATATTCACAATCTGAATTATACACATCAAAATATATAACCACTCAGTTTGTCAAAGGAATGATACAGAATTGGATACATACATTTTCCAGAGTAGCAGAAAATCATAATCAGAATAAATGTAGGTTTGTTGTGAATCCATTACTAGAGTGAAAACCAAAAGACAAGAGGAAGTTTGCGAGGAAGACTACATTTTTCTTTTCTCATTTGCAAAGATCATCTAGGCCAGCCTGAAAGATTTTATGATTAGCGAGTGAAGCAGTATAAAAAGTTAAGAACTGCTATGGAGAAAAGAGACTCAGTTCTCCTGAGGGGCAAATAAATCACACTGTTTACGACAGTGTCACTCCTAGTCTGAAGCTAGTTCCTTCTAAGGCAAAATCAGAAGTAGTACTATTTCTGTAACAAAAGATGCAAGAATTCCCAGGATAGCAAGTGAGCAAACATATAGCAGCATTCACATTCTAGGGCTGCCAACTTGCAGAGAAAGTCTGTTATTATAAAAAGGCAAAAAAAAAAACAACTCCCAAACCCTTAACTACATATATATGTGTATAGGCATACACACACACACACACACACACACACACACATATATATTCACACTTCACATTTTCCTAAAACATATCTCTAGGGTGACAAAATTATGTGATATATATACATCTATTTTTGTATGTGTGTGTGCATGCATTTTGTTTTAACCAATACACTTTTTCACAAAAGATAAGACTTATGCTAACAAACAAAAGGAAGATGCAATGCAGGAAAGTATCCTGCATTGACTGAAGAACCGGAAGATTCTCCTTTTTGTCATGGAATCAGCTATGCTTTTCAGACTTTCTTACTTTAAAATCATTATGAAAACTTTATTCTTGCTTTCTTAGTCACTGACGTGGCTTTCCTCTTCAATTTTCTGCACCGAGTCACCAACTCACAGAAGTCTTTCATTCTACCACCTCAGACCAACTGACTGTTACTGATGTGACAACAAGTTTCCCCTGTGTTTCACAGATAATATGAAGGACAGAAAAGTAATTACTGTGATGCAAGGACAGAGAAAGTATTTCTTTAGCTATCCTTGTTTGCTACAAGCATTTATTTGAGAAAAGATCTTTTTATTCCAAAGCCTTTATGTCAGCTGGCATCTATAATGCTTTATGTGAACTAAAGGTCCATTACACTTACCTTAGTGGGTTTTTGTTTTTTCACCCGACCCCCATTTTTGCTGTTATGTATTTATGAAAGGTGCTTTTACTACTTTGATTATATGCTTAACAATGTATTTCACTTCAAGTATTCCAGAGTGAGTGAGTGAGTATTCAACTCACTTCAAGTTCACTGGGTATTTTCTAGTGGAAACAACTCCAATAAAGCAAAATATTTTAGCAGGGCAGGTCCAGAATGATTTGAGTAAGAACCATTAAATTGGGATACATCCAAATTCTCAGATTGAAATAGTTACATAATTTGGTACCTGACAGAATTTTAATTGAGATAATTTTGCAATAAATACACTCAGAATATACAGAAATAGATATGTTCTTGTCCCAGCACATTACACAACGTTTCTTTTTCCCCAAGAATCTTCAGCAAAGTCTTTGGAAATAAAATCTGTTTTCTGCATATTTATAGGTACAATTATATCACTATTTAGTATTTGTTGAATAGTGGTTTACAAAAAAGTCACCCATAGATACCTTAAAGCTTTTATTAGAATAGTGAATATTCGTGACTTAAATATAGTGCACACAATATTTACTCTAAAATGACGCAGTCTGTAGCCAAGAGACAATTATAGTCAATTTCGAAGTGCCTTAAGAGCCCCCAAAGAAAATCAGGTGTCTAAAGAACAGTTGTAAACACACCAATGTTTAATATATAGCACTAATAACCATTATTAAGTATTATACTTCCTCTACTATGATTATCAAGAAAACACTTTGTGACAGTTACTGAAATCAGTCAGTAGAAAACATAGATACTTACTTAAAATGACAAATAGTGCTCAAAATACCATATGAATTCTCTGCACTGCTATGACATATTAAAACCAGAAGTATAGTGTGCCAACACTGAATAATGTGGCAAAGGTACAACAATAAAATAGATAAGCCTAAAAAGCAATCTTCTTACGCTGACAGAGCGGATGCTTAACTAATGGGAGGAAACAAAAAAAAAAGACTAGAGAATTTTAAAATATTATATATATTTTTTTCTGTTCTGTTCTCAAGTTCTGAATCTGACCAATAACTATTTGACACACAAAGAAATCAAACTATTTGACCAAAGAAACCTTAAGTACAGACTTGATTTGAATCTAAACTATTCCTACATGGCCTGGATAAAAAACAGTGTTAGAGAAGCTAAGATTAATATATTCCCTGAATTTTTACATACTCCCCTTGTCATAATCTTCTTGTCTTTTCTGATAAGCACTTCAATTCATTTACCATTCTAGGTCGTATAGTATCCTCTGAAGGACTGAAATTCTTCTGCACACGATTTTCATTAACAGCAGTATGAGAGAAGCAAGGAGAAGGGGCCTGGACTATCACGTGCAGGGTTTCAACTTCTATGCAGTGATTAGGGGAAAAAAAGATGTTTAGGAATGACTGATATTTTAAATGCATTTCTTTTCATGTTGTAGTTTTTCTGGTTTTTACTTGTTTGCTTTATCACTGTACCTAAGAAGACATAAGTATATGAACAGAACAGAAATATTGCACTCATTATCTAAATTCACAACAAAAGCATCTGACATCCTTCAGCTTTGCTTTGGGAAAAGAGAAACCGTTTACCTTTCCCACATGTTCCATGAAATATTAGAAACATTAATGAGAATCAGAAGTTACTATTCAAGTGTGAACTACAGTGTGATCAAACTGTTGCTAAGGGAAGTCTGGAAATGACTGACGGGAAAAAAAACTGAGCAAATAGCAATACACTGAAAGTATTTTTTTCTTCTATTTGTAGCATAAGAATACAGCTACTAGATGCCTATCTGGTCCAAACTCAAGACTGAACAGATAAAAACTACCTCTGAATCCAACAGAACAAGTTCCAACAGACTCTTCACAAACTGTAAAGGTGCTTAGCAGACAATGCTGTATTGCACACAAATACATAAACCCTTTTTTCTCTGCACCTACAAAACCAAAAAGTCCCATGAACTCAGTACAGTAGAAATAAGCACCACCCATATGAAGGACTGGTGAATAAACAGTGTAACATATGTAATGGTGATGAAATCATTTTAATTCATACAACACTAAGTGATAAAGAGGGCAGGTAATCACATGTGATTGACCTGTGTTCATAGTGCTTAACTGGAGCACTCAACAGCATATGATAAAATATAAACACAGAACTTAAACACATAATTGAGCAATAGGGACAAGTATTTAACATAGTTCTCTTTTAACTGTAGCTACTTTCTGAATGATTTAGGATTTAGGGCTAACTTATTTAGAAATACATTGTAAGGTAAAACTGTGGCCCAAGCGTACTGTAGTTTATTTTCCTTCCTGGATCTATACAGAAGTACATCTTTCAATATTAAATATGCAGTCTATTTTCCAGTTCTTTTGACAAACAAACCTCATCCCCATGTTACGTGCTATACAGAAAAACAAACAAACAAGAATGTCGTATTGAAATCAACCCAGTCGAGAGTTGTCTTCCTCTGCTCCCCTAGAGAACACTGGATCGCACTTGTATCACTGATTAGATCTATCCTTTCTAAGCACAGATATTTCAACTGCAGCCTCTTTCTCTGCATCTGCTCTGGGTCTAAATCTACTTACTCTTTTCACATTACTCGAGTGTTAACCACAGATATTTCTGCAGTGGGTGAATGGAGATTTTTTATTTAATAAGTGGTTACTTTTTTTTTACAGTAACTTTGACAATAAGCACAATGTCTTTCACGTTTCAGTTATCGCTCAGCTCCTGAACACCCTTATCCAGGGCATTGATTGTCTCAATGCTACCTCGCACTTTATGAGGAATTTAAAAGAGCATCATGTGGATCATCATTGGTGGTGACAGCTCCCCAACTTTCTAAGTACTTCTCTAGTCTGAACGGAGTCTTAAAGAAGTGTCATGTATTAAAGAATTAAAGATAAATCAGGGACCAGCAGCAGACTGCTAATTGTTGAACAGAGATCATAGGCTGCGATTTCATCCTAAGACTATCAAGCCAGTTTTAAGTTCATGTCCAAAGATCTGGGGGGATTTTAATTTCCTTGTGTGCTGTGAAATATAACATGACAGAAATGCTGAAAACATTTTTGAGAGAAGTGTTCTATCCTTTTAGATAGATCTAGAGATCTATCCTTTTTCTGTGGTAACCATAGGATGCCATTTTGATCAGTATTTTGGATAAATACACTATTATAGCTGGATCCAAAAAGTCATCAGGATGCTGAAGAACTTAGGATATCATTTTATGGCAGATATCTCTACCTGTTTGCTCAATCTGCATACATTCTGTAAAAGCAGAATTAAGCAGTGATGCTTAACAGATACAAATATCTGTTCCTCAAGTTAAAAGGCAGGTGCCGGGAAACTTAACAAGACTACCAAAGCATACCACGCAGATAAGCCTACTGTGTTTGGCATTGGCTAGTCCTAGGGTACGTGCCAGCTTACAGCTCAACTGATGCAAAAGTCTGCATTGAGAAACATTTCAATGAATTATCACTTTTTACATGATGGAGCATGAAGATTATAAAAACAAATCTTTCCAAGAACAGAAGTTGACCAAGTAAAATACTATGTCTCTATATGCTTTTCTTACTATTATTCAAAATAAAGGGGAATTATACCTTGAAGTAAGCTAATGCTAAAAAAAAATAATAATAAAAAAAAGGTTTACCTTTACCTCAAGGTCTGAAACATTAAGATTTAAAAAGTTTTGTAAAAATAAAGATTCCTTTCATGAAAAGTGTATTTTAAAAGCAATATCACTACCCCACACATCAGTAAACATTTATTTCAGAATAATCGTGTCACTTTTTGTTTTACATTCTTTACTTGTCTCAGTCTACTGATCACTCAGGAGCAACAGAGAGAAAAAACAAAATCTTTCATGATTTTCCCATTACATCTTCTTTCTTATTAGCAAAATAAAATGGCACTCTATTTTGAAAACTAGTGGAATAGTTCAACACTAAGGAAGTTCTTGCACTTAACTTTAATAACTCACTGTATTTTTTTCTTACACAGGTCTTATTTGTAGAGGGGGAATTAAAAAGCAAAACAGAATAACCTGGTTATTGGTGTCAGCCTTAAACATGTAGAGTAGGCAGAGAGGAAAAGGAGGGGAGGAAGAAAAGAAATCTGTAACAAACAATATGTGGCACTGAAGAGTGTGGAGGTTGCTGCCTTAACCACTATGAAGTGGGAAGTCATGATCTGGCAGGCTGGATCTGAAGCTCCAGGTCAGCACACAGAGCTTGCAAAAGTTAGTCAAACAATGTGGCTGCAGGTAACAAAAATATCTGACCCATCTAATGGCTGGAGCGTCATAGAATGAGCCAGGCAAAGAAATATAGTAAAAGCAAAGTAAAAGCTGAGCTTCGGGTACTTAGAACTGCTCTGGGCCCTGCACAGAGCAGTGCAGTAAGGAAAGATGCGCTGCCACCCAGGCTGCTGGGGAGAGGCCAGCGGAGGAGGCCGGGAACCGGGAGCCGCCTGGCTGCCCGACTGCGAGGAGGGAAAGCGGGGACTGGCCTCTTTCCTACAACACAAGCCAAAATACTGTGACCTGGAGAAAGGTAATACTGTTGGTCTGACAGGAAGGATCCTACTTGCCACAAGACAAAGTATTAACACAGAAAGCAAAAAGGCATCTCCATAAGAAATAGAAACAGAACTTGTTATGAAATATTTCAGAGTGGCTTAGGGGAGGAATGAGGAAGGGGTACAAAGGTGAACCATGGAGAACCCTGTGCATATCTACGGAACATTCACTATAATGTTTACAAAACTATTTAAAACCCGAGTCAAAAGGCTCTCACACATTTTAGCCAGCAGTTTGCACGGTCTTTAGAGCATTTATTGTACTAACTTGGCTCTTCTTTTAGACCCAATACAGCACCATCATTAGTTCCAGTATACAAAAACGCATGAATATACCTCAAATTGTTGTCATTGAGCTCATTCAGTTCTTACACAGGTATGCTGCCCTGCTAAAGTATAACCTAGAAACCTATTTCCTTTGTCCAGGAAATTGTACACTACTGTTTTAGCACACTCTTGTGTTACAAGTATTACAATTTCCTTTCTTGTACCGTACTGGCTTCACAAATGTGATCAACTGTAATTTATCAACTGTAAATTAGCAATCAAATTATAAAAAAAAGAAAAAAAATCTAGAGACAAGACAACTTCATGTTACCCCAAATAAAAGAGGCTCAGTTATATAAACAGAAGCTATCATTTCAACTTTTATATATATAGGCTACTGGTATCCACTAAAATTTACATAAATATCTAAACTGCCAGATTCCACAAACTGTTACATTACCACATAGCTTTAACTACAAAGAAAAGAGTGATTAAAAAGTTAACTCTCACTTTGATGAAGGCAGCAAGATCTGCCTCCGGATCTTGCAAAAAAACAAACTTATTTTTTTTGTGTGTATGTCTAGACATTTACAAACAGCTAGATGATTTTCTTTACCATGGGTTTTATAGCAGTTTTAAAATGAAATATGAAACAGTGAGCAACACAGAAAACTATTTTCAAGAGGGGTTCTGTACAGAGATATGTTTCAACCTTGCAGTAAAGCTAAACATTGAGATGACGAGCCAGGGATAGCTTGAATATCATGGCTATCGGAAACCAATTAAAGGGTAGAAATAACTATAAGCTTTTCCCTCTGAGAAAGTTTCTAGCTTTGGAACACAAACTGTATATACAGGAGAGGAAGATAGGAATGAACTTGTCCTCCCTATACAACTTAGATGAAATAGCTTGTCATTGCTCCACTAGCCACTAGATGTCAACAGAGACAAATGGAAAAAAATAGATTTGGAGGTATCTTTGTTGCCGGCTTTTACATTAATATATAGTTCAGCAAATGTATTTTACTTGGCTCAAAAAAAGGTAATGTAAAAGTGTGTGGGTTTATTACTATTCTTTCACTATATTAAGTGTGCACACACTCATGCGTGGCAAATCATACTGTAAAAATAATTTCTGAGGTATCATTTAAGATCTTAGAAGGCATCAGAATAAGCTGATCTTCCTTGCATAGATGAGAAGCGAACTAGACTTTTACTAGGCAGTGAGCATGCTAGGATAAATCTTCATTTTCCTGCTTTAATGCAGGAATTTTATGCAATTTTATGCAATAAATGCTAATGAAGAGAGCTATGGCAGAACTGCCATAACCTACACATATATAATGCAAATTAGATACTTCCATTTCCCATTTACTTTGTCTTGAATGCCTTGCTGCTTTGAGACACTATTTATGTCCTTGTACCTTTGACTCCCCTGAGTAGAGAGATATACCTGGAGCTGATTCTTACTCCCATGCTAATCAGAAGAGCTGAAAGAAAGAAAACGAAATCATCGCCCATAAGGGGGCATAAGGGGGAGGGAAAAAAAAAAAATCCTCCCTCATGATGAAAAAGAGGATAAAGCTCAGACTGACAGTGCCAAGAGCTAGAAAATTAATGACCCCTTCACTTTGAAGTTCACTGGCCTAAATATAAAAATGACCATATACCCTGATGACAGCAGATTCTGATCTGCACCAGAGAGAAAAACACTCCGGCAGGAAATTTAAGTGATACCAAGCCACTCCTGATGTAGCTGATATCAGCAAATGCCTTAACTGTTCATCACCCTAAAACAGGAGGCCACAAAAGTCACATAGTATGTCTTAGCTTGAACGTCTCTCCGGATATTGATGACTTGAAAGCAGTCAGATTCTGAACAAAATTGTCCCTTGCTATAATAAATCAAGTTCCAGATAGGATGACTTGCCAAGCTTTATTTTATAGTATTTCTACAGCCACTTCTAATCTGCAATTAGCAAACCAGAAAACCTAGAAGCATTCTGTACTACTAATATAGGCATTATCAGTTTGGTAATCAACTAAATTGGTTGGGGTTCACACCACAGCATTTCAAATACACATTAATTAAAAACATTGTGATTTAGAATATCTAAATGTTACTGTTCTGGCAGCATTTGGTAGTTATGGTATGTTGTACTTATTTAATTGTAAAAATATGTTTTAATTTTAGTGTATGTTAAATAGCTCAGTCCCTCAATAACTAGTTAATTTATTTTCATATCTAAATAACGCCAGCTAGGAATGGTAGGATGAGTGGCACGCTTCACTTAAAGAACAAGTGAAAAAGGAAATCCAAAGATTATTCAGAAGTCCATAAGGAAGGAACCAGGTGGAGCACAAAACTCACGAGGAGCCTCTTCCTTGCTTCTTTCTGAATTGTTGCAGTAACTATTCAAATTTCAGTAATTTCTACTGGACAGCAATACATGCAAGCACAGAAAAAGTATCACAACTCTCCCACAAATGTAATAAATAAATAAATAATAATAAAAAAATCTGATTCAGAACCTCCAGCTGAAACCTCAATTAGCAAAGCCCATCTACTTCAGTGCTGTAATAACAAGGTGCCTTCTAGGCAGTTAAAGCCACTTTGTGGTGCTATGAAGTTGTTTTAATTAAAACTAAAATGCATTTTTGAGGATGCTGCACTTGAGACAAAAGAAAACCTTGCAGGATTTGTAAAGTTACATAAGCATTAAGCATGAGCTAAAATAGCCTCAAGATGAGAGATGTGAAGCTCTTCACAGGATTGCATTTACTCTACAAGAGGAGGACCTTGAGAAACTACATGTAACGAGCAGACTAGAGCACACTCTGGTATGAGAAGAGAGCACTGATGATGAACTACCTGGAAAGGAAACTTAGAGAGGGGAAACAAACAAATGAACAAACAAGCAAAAAAAGAAAAAAAAAAAAAAAAAACAAAGGAAACAAGAACCTCTTAAAGCAAAACAGCATAAGCCAAGAACCTGCTTGAGTACACAGAAAATGGGAGCAGCAACAGGATGGGAAAACAAAAGCATAAGAAATACACATTAATGGAGAGCAGATTACTGCAGCAAAGCCTCAGTCAAAGGCTATGAACATTTATCCTGTAAATTACTGGGAATCTTACAAAAGGAGAAGGTTACCATTACTACCTCCTACCTGCTCTTATGCAGGATGCAGAGTCTCAGTACTGCCAAATGGAGGAGGCAAAGCTATTGGCAATGTAGATTCCGCTACAGAGACAGCTGAACCACCCCCAGAAAGCAGAAACACTTTGCTCGGATAGAAATGCAGTTGCACCTTGTTAGTTATTCTGAGATAACACCAGTCTGGCATGCTAAGTAAGATGCCCTGGTATACAAACATATGTTATACATATATTTTTTATGTGTGCATGCATATATATTTGCATGCATGTGTACATAAACATATATGTACACATTTTTCAATAACACATTTCCCTACATATAAGAAATCTTGCATTGTCCTACAACATAGTGTTTATAAATTGTCCCCCCAATGCATAATTTCAGTCCTCAACAAAATGGCTGGTTTTTATTTGTATTTTCATGAGAGGGGAAAGAAATATATACATATATATTCTAAGTTCCCTCTTATATCCAGAAGAATAGAGAGACAGGGATGAGCTCTATAAATCCTCTCTTTCCCCCACTTTATTGTCTTTCCCTAAATCACTAGACTATGTGATTTTACAGTTGTCATATATCGTTTCTGACTGACCAAGGCTGGCATAGGAAAGTTCTATTTTTACACGTATTAACTATTTCATGCATGCATGTGTGCATCAATCAAACCATAAAAGGAATCAGAACAAAGATGCTATTATTTTAATTATATAGTAAAAGGGTGATTTTATAGTCATGTAAAATTGCTAGATTTCTCAAAGAGCGGCATAGCATTGCATCATCCATAGCAATTCGTTTTATCATATAAACCTTTCATCAGCAATACGGTACACAGTAAATTATACTAGGAATGCAGTTTTGGAGCTTGGCAGGTTGACAGATACAGTGTGAAAATGAAGCCCATTAATGTTTTAAATGGGTGAAAAGCATTTGCTAGGTATATATTGCTCTTAGTTAAAATTTTATACATGAAATAGTATTAGGTAAGTAGCATTACATAAGTACAATTAATATAACTCGACATGGCAGTTCTGAAAACCATAGAATAGATAATCCAAGTTTTGCTTCACTAAAAATGCTATCATTATATGACATTTATAATGATTGCCTGGATTTCATACGGATGAAATATTAAAAACATTTTAAGTTACACACACAGATGTGCTCGTATGTTATATATTAAACATAAACACATTTCTGGTATACATTCAGAGCAACTTCACATAAAATGAACCAATTTACTCCAATCTGTTTCAAAACTGAATGACCTTAAACAAAACGGAGTACAACAGATCATATAATGCAACTGTTGACACACAGAGATCCTTTATAGATCCTCCACTCTATGCAAAGAATATGAGCAACAGAAATAACCAAGCCTGCTTGCTCCTCCAACCCTATACTTATGTTTCCAGCAGCTACAAACTACAGAGAGCTGCAGGCAGGATTCTGCAAGGCACTAGAGAGAGCTCCCTCCTTCCTCTGCCTACTACTTCTCACGATTACCAAAAACGCTTCAAGCAGCTCTCCCAACCTGTGTTGGGATGTCTTGGACATCCTCCCAAAGAGAAAAACTTCCGACATCTCAGTCAACATGGAATAGATGGAATTTGCAGTCACATCAGCAGAAAAAGAAATCCTTCTGTCAGAATAAGTGTCTACATTGGTGCATGCAAGGTCTCATAAAACATCTATACCAACAAGTGTCAGCACATGTAGTGTATATAAAATCTCTTTTCTATCACAGTTTTCTGTAAATTGTCAGTTTCTGAAGGCAAGATTTTTGCCTAGCAAAATCAAGCAACTGTTTTAAAAGATCTCTTGATGAAAGTTACCTGAACATGTGCACTCCAAATCTAGCAAAAAGCAAAAATAAACAAATAAACCCAGGTTACAGAGTTACACTGTAACTGGCCTATTTTCAGTTCAATGCCAGTAGAGCACTGAAATCCTACAGTCAAGTTTCCTAAACTTTTCCTGTCTTAAAAATCTTAGAAGTATGACAAACAAACACCAAAATGTGAAAGAACTGCACAATTTTCTTCACTCTTTCACTGTGTTTTTTTTTTCTGAAAAGAAGAAAAATGCCTTCTTGTGGGGTTTTTTTCTTACACCAACAAAATACTGTTTCCCCTACTGGCATTTGAGATGAGATGATGACATTAGGATGGTTTGGCTCAGAAGTATCAGTGACAACTATGAAATTGATATCAAAGCAGTCCAGGAAGTGGAATGTAACCAGTTTGAAAGGCCTGAGGATTTTCAGCCACCTCTTAAAAACTCTCTTTTGTTTGCTTATGACATCTTTAGTTAGCACTATATATTTAAAAAGGAATGTCTATAAAAGACATTTCTATAAAAGATTCTTTATAAAAGTCAATGCCTCTGCTATGTCAGTTAAGTAAAGGATTCGTGAAACAGGGAAAAAAAAACAAACTGATAATTCTGACTGATACTCCTCTAGTCCATCAAGTGTTCAGTACCACAAAAATGAACAGAAAAGGTTATCAAGTCACTTAAAGAAAACAAAGAGATTTGTTCAAGCTGTTACTGAGCTAAAGAACTTGAACTACAGCTATATCATCATTTAAATGCAGAGAAGGTCTATTTCTAATGCATATAATTGCTTTAAATAAAGAATCAGGAAAAAATGGATTTTTACACACATTACCTGTTATTCTTATAATGAAGCAAAACAAAGAAACTAGGTTACAGGAAAAGTATTGATCAAGAAATAACAAAGTCATGATGAATGTCAGATGTGAGTTATATAGTTTAGATCTCAAGAGGACCATATCAATTTTTTCTCCTTGTGAATCTATCTCTGAATACCAGAAGCTGGAAATAGTTTGCATCTAGATTGACTCCCAAGTTAATCTCTTAGGTAGAAACTTTTCCAACAACATTTTAAAGAAATTTCTTGTTATTTTTGGGTGATTCCTATTTGTTCTAGGTCATACATGCCACACAATATTCTCAAGGAAGATGAGAAAACCTTCAAACCAAAAATCTTTCCTTTTATTCTTTTTTTCCTATTTCCTTATAAAAGAATCATCATAAAATGGCAAATCCTAACTACAAAAATAATGAAAAATGGGTGTCTGTCATAGACATTTATGCATCAATTGCTTGATTTAAATAAAGGATTATCAAACAAATCAGAAGCAAGAAAACAAGCCATAATTATTATAAGTTAGAACGGCAATAGGAAAATATTACTCTGAATAAGCAACAATGCTCATAACGTATCTTCTCAGAAGCATTTCCTGGCCAAGAGTAAAGCTGATTTATTTGCATACTATGCATATTTCCTGGTCTTCTATTTCTCCCATCCAGTGCAGAGGTTGCAAGCCCTTTACCTCAGCACTTGCATAGCTGTCTGGCGCTCTTGGTCTTGGACTGATGGGTGGCTGCAACTATCTCAGAGGAAAGAGAGCTGGGAAGCTGCTACTGCTAATTCTCAGTAAGAAGTTCCACATCTCCAGGCATGCCTGTTAGCAAGTGCATCATAAAGTCTTAATGAAATAATACCTACACAAGAAAGATTATTCAGTGGCTGATTTACCTCTCAAAGACTATAAATTAGGATTATAAAAATCAGATTATCACCAATCAGAGACCATTACATGTCTGCCAGTGCTTGTCACTGAATTTATCCATTACAAATATAAACAACAGCAATTTGTTCCTCCTTCTTTCTCCTTTGCTCATCTACACTTTGTTTACAATTTAGGCAAGATTTGTGGCATATCACTAATACTGGAAGAGAGGGAAATCTAAGTCTGGAAGAGCTCCTGAGTTCAGTTCCTTTATTACTAAGATTCTATATGGTAGCAGAAAAGAATCATTCCCATAATGCATTTTAATCACTAATTTCAAGAGGCACTCTAACCTCCAGAAGGGCCTGTGTGTCTTCCTCTGATAGACTGATAGTCTATTTGAAGTACACCAAAAGTCAAGTTCTAGAGGGTACAGGATCTAGATGTTCCAAGAAACTTTCACTCATTCAGGGGTGCGTCAGATGGACCAAGTTGTGTTCAGTAACAATACTTTAGCCGAGATAGGGAAGGAATACATAAACATATGGAATTGAAGAAAACATAGTACTTAACACCTTCACAGTACACAGAAAAGGTGGTGGTTCCTGAGGAGTTTGGGAGGATAACTAGTGGTCAGTAACTTTGCGATGAAAAGACAGTCCCAATAAACTCATCAGATCTGCTGTTTGAAAGATGTAGTTAAGTAATCATGATGAAGCGGGATTTTCTTCTACTGGACACACTTAGATGACCTGTAGTGGAGATGACGCTGAGTAGAATTTACCCATTTTCTTTTAAATAGGCACATATTCCCAGCACTAGATAAGCATTCTTCAAAGAACATACATCTATCTTGCCTTCCCTTTTTGCAGGGATTATTAAAAAAAAAGAAAAAAACAAAGAAAAAGAAAGAAAAAAGCTAGTAGTACTCTTGCAGAATGCAATTCAGATGTTCATATCTAGTAACCATTATCAGATATGAAATATGAAGATCATCAGTCTGAACCTTCCAGATCTTACTGGCACTTTTGGAATTCTGAAGTCCTATTGCAGATAGAAGAAATTAGAGTTACCTGTGGGGTCTAAGTGCTAGTAAGAAATAAGTACAAGATGTTTCCATGGAAAATAAAACTAAAATCAGTTTTTCAACAACTTAATGAAGTACTGATTTTGTTATCCTGAAAATGAGTGATTCTTTATTTGGACAAGCCAATTAAATATTTCTATTAATTTTAAGACATGAATCAGGTGCTAGGTCTCATTACTACCTTGGCTTGCTGAACCCAAAGTAGCAGCTGAGAAACTGCTCTGCTGAAGAATCTAGCACCAATAAACCAGACATCTCGATACAACATAAACATAATTCTGAAACCAGAGGACTTAGTGACAAGGATCTACTACTGTAGGTCCAATGTCACATAGGATTGTGAAATGTTGCAAACCAGTGTCAACTAGGCAGTGCAATTCATGCACCCTGACCTTTCTAAAAATACCATCTTTCCATCTTAAGTCTATCTCCAAGTTTCATTTCTTCAGAATGGTGGTCCAACAAACAGTATTTGCACTGGACATGACATTGAGTATTTAGTAAAACAGACAAAAAACAACTCTGCTTCCAGCACTGACAGTCTTCCTGTACAATTCCGCGTTCTCCATCATTACCCATCAGATAATTTGTTCTGATTTGTTCTGATACCATCTGAACCAACAATAGGTACTTTACTTCTATATCTATGGCACTACAGAGTGAACCTCTGCACTTCTAACAGGATCTCATGGATAGGACTGCTGACAATTTGTGGTTGCATATGCCATGTTTAATATCAAGGATCCCGTGCTCAAAAACTTTAATTTCATAGTACTTTAGATCTGCATTAAGGAGGTCAAGCTTTATTACTCCACTGCTTTCTCCTATTTTCAAAGAATTGGGAAGAAACTCCTTTGTGATCTTTTTCTAAACATTTTCCGATTGAGCATTCGTGCAACTAGAAACCACATGCTTCTAGATATTCTGCTTTTCCTAACATCTTTTTCCAGAATCAGAAATGTAAGCATTTACTTTTCAGTGTGATATTTTCTATTTATTAATATTTTCACACAATCTAGTACCCATTTCTAAACTTCATTTTAAGCTGTATTTTCTTTGTTACTCCTCTGGAGGCATTCCTAAACACTGAAATAAAGTGAACTACCTATTTTCTGATTATCCGAGTCCGCTGCACTTCATTCTAAGAGAGTTAAAGATCTCACAGTGTGGCCAAACACAGCACACAGACAATGCAGAATGCCTGGACAGGAAAAGTAGGATACAGTTGGCTAAAGGACCTACTAGTCTGAGAAACACCCAGAAGAGGCTACATCAATATCTTGGAGGGAAGCTCAATTATCTGAGGTCTAAACACACATTTATGAAAATAGAAAAGGCGAAAGCATAATTTGCAAAGAGCCAGGATTCAAGGTGAAGACTACGTGAGAAAGAACATCAGTAACAGATTTAACAAAAAAAAAAAATCCTTCCTTCAAACATCAGAAAATCACATCTAAATGAAAGCAAAGCCTTAGCAGACATTCATTATACCAATTATCGCAGCCTGTATCCTAACTAAGGACATTCAGTCAGAGAATGAAAAACTGAGACATATACATCCGCAGCAACTAAACAGGATTTTTTTCTGAAAATTTAACATTCCACCCAGTATATGTAATCTGAATAAGCAAGTTGTAAGAACAGATTTATTTATTCTTGTTTTCTGTTTGTTTAAGCAGTATAAAATTTCAATAATCGTATACAAATACCTGTCCAGTTACGTAGAAAGTTAGAGAGAGGCTATTTCTTTTTTATTTCACTTTGTACACCAAGATGCTGTTTCCAAAAGATACTGAGGGAAAACAATTCTAAATCAAGATCTGAATTCAAGATTTGTCCAAATGCTTAAAAATGTGCTGAACTATTAAAACAAGGAACAGCTTAAGAAAGCTTTGTTGCAAATGATACTTCGACTATATTAAGTCGAATATATACTCTATATTAAGATTCCTTAAATATAATTCTTATCACAAGAGTCAGCTTTTTATTTACAACATGTAAAATTTATACTCCAAAAGGAAATTAGTGGCAGATCCCTAAGAGGCACATAGAAAAAGTCATCCGCACAGATAAGGATTTTTTCATTTAAGACACCACAAAAATGACAACCACTGAAGTCACTTTGTATACATCAAGAATTATCACAGACAGGTTCAATCATGTTCCACAATACTGAACAATATACTCATTTTTTATATGAGCCAGCAAGATCTATGGGTTGTGTTTAGCACTCATTTTAAAAGGCACTAAAATAGAGCCAATCATTGTACATAAGATGAAGTGATAGTTTAGGAAGAAAGCGTGATGAAATGGTAACAAAAGAGGTCTTTACTAACCAGAATGTGATAAAAATACTTCAATAATAAGCGAGATGATATCAATTTGTCAAAACTAAATTATAAGAGCTATTGAACCTTATACATGTCTGACAGCAAACGTGAAGACATTTAGGAAAATAGCATTTTGTATTAAACGCTTATAGATATGTCAGAAGTTCATTGCTTATTCAACATCACTGGAAAAGTGCAGATAAATGAAAAAAACATGGATTTTTTCTTTCCTAAGTTCCTCAAGATGGGTTGCCTACTGCAGCTTCAACCCATTCCAACAACTCAACACAACGCCAGTAAACTTTTGACTTGCTGGCCTATTTCAGCCAGGCTGACTTGACAGACCAATAAAGATCTCAAGAGAGAATTAGTTTCCCTGCAAGTTCTGTAGGGACAGCGCGCGCCGGCGGAGCAGAATAAAGACCCGAATCCGAACCCCCGCGGCGGGAAAGGCAGGGAGAATCCAGCCATTACCTGTTGCTTGGCAATGGGCACAAAGCGAGCCTGGACCCCAGATCCTGCATCCCCCTCTGCCCACGGACAAGGACAAGGCGGCAGGATGCAGGAGCTGCTGGGCTTCAGCCAAGAGGTGGGAGCAGGGGAAGCCTGCAGGAGGCAGGGCACGTACCCCGAGGAGAGGGACCTTTGTCAGCTCAACCGCTCTGGAAACAGCGTTCTGTCTGCTGCCAAAGTGAATAAACTACCTCGAGGAAGAAAGGTTTGAAGATGGCCAGAAGTGGCATCCAAGTGGAAAGGAAAAAAAAAAAATCCACATGAGCTTCGTACATGCTGTAGCAGATGTAAACGATGTACTTATTTACTGCATCTAGCAATGGAGGAGGAGGAACGCCAAGAAAAAATAAATAAATAAATCTTGAGAAACTAGCCTGCATTGCTACTTCGTTTACAATAGTGTCTCACTGTAATAATACATTTTCATCTTCTGCAACTATAAGTTTAGACTGAAGACTATGCCTAAGATGAAAAAGCTACTCTGAAGGCAGCGAGGGAGAAACAATCAAAGCCTGAGTCAAGGATTCGCTTACAGAAAAACATCTTACTCTGGAAACTATTTTGACACAATGACCTTATAATAAACATTCTCAGTTGGATATAAAACCAGTTGCAAGTGCTTACTATCTTCAGGGTTATCATTGCAGGAGAAGAAAAAAAAAAAAGATTGTTAATGATGCTGAGAACAAATACAAAGCCTTTAAAAATAGAGTTTCTAACAACGTACACTTTGAAATTTTAAGGGATTCTTTAAACTAGTATTCCTTTGGTTAAGAAGCAGAAGAACAGATTTGAAGAGAAAGCAGCTAACACCTTCGGACAAGCTAAAACTCATTCCTGAGTTGAACTTGTCAAAAAAATCTCAGCTGAGATAATTATTAGGTATCTACCCACTTTCTCATTTCAGCTATATCAATGTCACTTATGCTAGCAATTTAAATACTTGATAACACAGGAACTGATCCACTAGCTATAAATATCATTTATGAACACACAATCATCTATTACAGTTTTATCATAACAGACTTCTACTCTTGGTTAGGTTAGATGACATGTAGTTGTCTCACCATTCCTACTGCCTCTCTTTCTAACACTTTGAATGTTAGGCACAAGAAAAGCAGAATATTTCCCCTCCCTGCAAATTCATTCACATTATTGATGAGTGCAGATTCTTCCAAGGAATTTTTTCCAAATTCAATTTGAAACATTTATTTATTTGGCTAAGAATAGAAGGCTGATTTTTTTCCATCAAGTAGAAGCATTTATTCAGAACATATCATTAGCAATTTGAACATTTTATTGCAAGTTTTATACTTATTTCCATTCTGATATCCTTCATGTTTATTTGCACACAATGCCACATACACCCACATTGCTTGTTTCTCTAGCAGCAGCAGCACAGGGTCACACACATTCAAAAAAGTCCATTCTGAAATGACTCTCGGCCATTTCACTTCCCCACACACTCACACTTTCTCCTCGCTTAACATCACTACATTCTTTAGCTCTTCAGCCAATTGTAGAAGGGAAAATAAATGAAGCTCCGTACAAGGAACACAGATGCAAACCTCTCCCTTGCACTAGTCTTTGAGGAGTGGCAGGGAGGGAGTCAAAACAGAGGGGGGACAGGACAAGATTTTTTTTTTTTAAACAACCCTCCTCCTCTTCATCTCTCCCCTTATTATCACTAAAAAGCAAGTTTTTACCAAAAATGCTGTGTGCTTAAACTTCCATGCCATCAAATGGTCAGAAAAAAGCTGTGAGAAAGTCTGTAGAAAGATGAGGCAGAACTACAGACACCTGAACTGTTGAGATGGGGATCATTAGTAACAAAAGGATTCAGAAGGGAAGGCATAAACATGAAATGGTTTAAAATCCATAATAAACAACAAACACCACAGAAGCTGGCTGGAAATCATGTGGTCAGGCTGTTAGCATCAGAGCTGGCGAGGGGAAAAGAGCTTGGGAGCAGTGAGGATGCACAGCTCAGCCCTTCTCCTGACGGATGCAGGCCAGCAAAACCTCTTTGGATACCTTATCAGGGAAAGAAATGCTTAGCCCAACATCTCATTAAGCCCTGACTTTGTGTACGTGTGCCTTCACCAGTAAATAAATGCTTTATCCTGCTAAGCTGTTGATATGCTGCTTGTAAACACTCTGCTGTGCACCCAGCTAAAGACACCCGAATACAGCAGCCCAAAGTAGGGGTTGTGAACAGTGCCTGTTTCCATCAACACTCCTTTTAACATTAGTAGGTCAAATGATAAGATATCCTGTATGTTTGCAATCAAGATGGAATAAATGAAAATCATTGTGGGGAGGGCAGAAATTAGGATGTTTTCAGTGCTGTAGGAGAGTAATTAACCCAGAAAAGTGTCCATATGTTAACACTGAAAATTCAGTATGTTAACACTGGAAATACATGCAAGAAGCAAGCACAGAAGTAACTGACATGTATTTCAGATTCTCTTCATCCTTCCCATTATTTCTTTCTCCATTCTTCCCATTATTTCTTTCTCCATTCTTTCCACTCTTTTCCAATCAGCTCCCTGCTCAAAATTCTGCTCTCTTAAAAATCAGGACTGAACACTGAGTACAAATGATCAAGATCAGACTTTCCAAACAGCATATATATAGATCTGTATGAAATAGTGTTGCCAGAATAAGTGAATGATAGCTTCCCAAAACAAGAGAAATAGATAGCTTTTATGAAAATCTGTTTGGCAGGAAAAGTAGGTCATTCTGCATCTTGGCATATTATGAGAGAGTTAAACTAAGAAGCACAAGGTACATTCATAAGGCTCAAAGGTGCTATACTGATAGGCAGGTATTTAAATTAAAGAGCAAGCCAGCAAGTGCCCTGCATTTTATTCAGTGCAGCAGTTAGGGCTAACAGTGAGCTATACATAGCTTTCCATATTTATGTAAAAAACGTTTTCACATATCTAGGTTTTTTTTTTATTGTTTTGATAGATTAATGCAAGTCAAACATCACAAAGCATTGCCTAGAGTCTCTCTAGCCTTGTGCTGCTGAGAAAGAGCTTTCTAAGCAGACCTTTCCAACAGCATCTAACTCAGATTTTTGAGGCAGGCTTTGAAGCTTGCACTTTCTCTCCAGCTCTCGTAAATCAGAATTTTCTTTCTGGATAAGGCACACTGTAAAGAAAGTTTCCTACTATAAGTTTATGCCAGCTCCTTTTGCAATGATTTTGGAAAGAAGAAATGTCTGAGAAATCAAAAAAAAATCCACAAGGAGCCTCATAACAAGATTTTGACACATGCTGCAATGCTAAAAATTGGTATATGCATATTATATACAATAGACACATAGTCCAAATCAACACAGGAAATTCCCAGGCTATTCCCAGAGCGCTCCAGGCACACACAGCCAGCTGCTCTCCAGGCCACAAGCACAGGGCCCGAGGCTCACGGCTCAATGACGACGCAGCTGCTCCTGCGCTCAACAGCATCACGCGGCTCCTGCCCAGCAGACAGTCCCCATGGGCCAGGGACCCTGAACCACTGGCTGGCTGCAGGGCCTGCTGCCAGGGACAGCAAAAAGGACATTTATGGGGCTAACTATGGAGCTCTTTCGCTTGCATCCTGTTCTCAATGAAAACAGCAACACTCCTGCAATCACACTGGCATCACAACCTTAAGGCAGTCATGGCCTTGGCCACCTCTGTGCATGTAGCCACAGCCAGCTGCTTCCTCCAAGGAGGCCGCAAAGCTTATTTCTTACCATGCCTTTTCCTAACAAATCCCTGCAACTATGTTTGCAGAAGTCTGTGGAAGGAAGCAAACTTTTCTCCTTCAAGGTGCACAGGCCAGAAGCAAGGCTGTAGGAATACCGCTATGTTTGGCACAGAATATTTGGAAATATGTCAGGAGTGCAGCTGTGTCACTGTCAATATTTCTGATACCTTCAGGATCCTTTTAAGTATTTATTTTTACAGTTAAAGGTTCTAGCAAATGTGGATTTTTTAGCTATAACTATCCTCCGGATATTTTGGAAATGTCATTTTAATGTCATCTCAGGACATTGGAGAAAAAAAAAATTACTGAATACAGCTTTGGACAACAAGTTTAAGCACTCAACACTGCATTGTGACGGCAGGGTCAGATAGGAAATGTATTGCTGATAGTTTAAACCAATGTTCCCTGACCTAACAGTAAATCCAATATCCTTTTCCTCAGGGTAGCTTTCTGAAAATTCATCTACGGTTTCTGTGCTTGTTGCAAAATACTTGTGACTAGTTGTCATTGGGAACCAATTTTGACACTAATCTGCAACGCATCTTTTCAGATTACAATTTAAGAGAGACCTGTGTATAAACACAGTAAGATAGCTATAAACTAACATTAGATCGGGGTAACTGAAGATTTTCAGAGATTTCAAAGACCTGTTTTTGAAGGTCAAGGTCAATGTAACGTAATTTGCGGAACAGGCATCAAGTCACAATTTTAAAGAACAAGACTAGTAATAAGATTCCATAGCAATAATAATAATAATTTTAAAAGTGACAGAGATAGTGCTCAAGAGTTCTTTTTAACTGAAGGTCCTCACCGGGCTTCTAAGCACCTCTGAATTTGAGATGGAAGTCAGGCAGTACAACATCTGTTTGTACAAACAAGCCATAAATATTTTGTGACACTACTAGTCAAGCAAGAGGCAGAAGTACACAAGAGTAGAGAATTCAGATGCAAAACTGGATGTACATTCAGATGTCATATAAATTCTGTGCTCTCTGGGCAAAATCTAAATAGCTCTATCTTTAGCTTGTGGTCCAACACACAGTATTTCTGGTTGTTCTCCATCAATCTCCACCGCTGTCTTCTGTCCCTTTCTAAACACCTCCTAACTGCTAGCCCTCACATGGCTATGAAATTTTCACTCAGTACAGGAGTTCTGGTATCACCTCTTCACAGCTGTAGCCGATCTACTATTTTCCAAGATGATTTTTGACTCTAGCCACATGATGTGTTGAAGACTATATTACTTCAGTTAATAATTGTTTCTACAAGCATGACTTCAAGCTTATCTCAAATGATCTAGAGATCAAGTTAAAAAGACTAAAGAGAAAGATGACAATAATAAAGAAGAATAGCAATTTAAGCAACAGCTGAATTGCAATAACTCCTATTCCCAGAGAACTAGAAGGCTTCATAGTCAGAAGTAGTTTTCCTTAATTCTAATTTTTATTTCCAGAAGAGTGATGCGGCACGTGAATCTCTAAAGATGCAGCAGAGGGGAAAAGAATGGTCCTGTATGAAATCTAAAAGCAGCCAAAATGAATCTTGTAAGAGATAACAATGTACCTTCTTCCTCAAAAATAAAATACTCAAAAGGTAAGAAAATTTCTAGCCATTAAAGTAGCTTGAAATTTAGGTTTCTATTCCTAGTTTCTATATTCCTATCATCACACTAAAGTTCAGGGGATGAATCTCCCAGAACAATCAGTGGAATTTCCAAATTTTTTATCAATAGATTATTTGGTGAATTTGATCTTTTATTTGCAAATAGTAAATTAAAATTATTCTATTTGATTTGAGCTCTAATCACAGCTCGTCAACATTCAGAGACTCATAATGGATCACTTCACTTAACAGATTTTGAATTAACTTTCCCTGAGGACAGTAAACAGACTTTTACTGCCTGACTAAACAATAACTTTTATGCTATTGATGATGATAGTTCTGTCCCCAAGGAGGGGAAGGGTAAATGCATGTCCGTTCATTGATCTATTCACTTTTGCCTTCTGTGCCTTACTAATACTTTGACCACTATTACTTAGGAACTCCATATGAAACAATAAGAATCACCAACCACTTTTATAACTCAGATATTAACAGCATTCATGCAAATGAAGCACTGCACATTTGGAAGGAGATGGTTACATTTTTTGTGTGTAAAAAGCCATCAACTGCATCCTGGAAAATTTGACAGCTTACAATGTCAATAGGAAACAAAGTCTATTAATTTTCAGCATGCTACTGCTTAACAAAATAAAATTGCCCTATCATTGGTACAAAAGGGAAGATTTCCAAGAGAACATAAATTAGTTGTATTGGCACTTGAAAAAGAAACATCACAAGGATCACTGTGAGTGACTTGGGAAACAAATGATAGTTTTAGAGAATTTGTAAACGCTTGGAAGAGTAAACGATAAGAGGTTTTGAAAACTGCTGATGGGAATTCATCAGAATGAATTTCCCAAGTAATAAACTAAATCTATTTCCCCTGATTTAATAACACTCCAAGGAGGAGATATAAGGGGGATATAAGTCTTTAAAAAAAGAGGAAAATGCTGACAACAGCAAACATTGGGGCCCCTATAAGGCACTTTCATCTTCTAGTATCTCACATACATAAGAGATGGTTTAGTAGAGAACATATAGCTTATTCCTCATAAAACCATGTTAAATTTAGAAGTGTATCCAAATTGAAAAATAAATAAATAAAGAGAATCCAAGTCTATAAGGAGGCTCTAGCTTTGTAATAGGCTGAAACTAACAGCTATTTAAACACAGGGAGGGTTTGAGCTGCTGAGATCACATTGCAGTGCTGTTATTTGGACAAATCTCTTGAGGTCTCGAGAAAGCTGCTACAGTTTGCTTCTGATCTTTAGCAAGTTAAGTTAATATTTTCCAATTTTAATTAATCACACACATTTGGTTTTTATCAAAAAGTATGTTGGGATGAATTGATAGAAACTACTTGAAGTATTTACTTTAAAATGAAAGAGAAAAAGATCAAGGGTGACATCAGAGATCCCGTCCAACTCTTCTGCGATATGAAGAAATTAGAAGCACATCCATAGTAACTTCCTAACATTATCAAAAGCTTAACACAAAGAAATGAAAAGGCACAAAGGCATTGTGATGCCCGTCTCATTTTACCAAGACTCCTATTTACCTATTGACAGCCCTTCTGCATGAACATCAACATTAGAAATTTTATTCCACCTTTTCAAAAGCTTGAAGTGCTGAGGAGTTAATAAACTGCTGAGGAAAACCTTCAGAAGAAGCCTGACTTCACCAAAAAAGGCAAAAAGGAAAACCAATGAAACTTCCTCAGAGAAAAAATAAAAAAGTTATGCATAGCAAGATGCAACTTACTGAAGGAAAAGTACCAGCACCACCACGCCCTGAGGATGGTGCTTTAAATCCACAGTAACTTCTTTTGAGTTTGTGTGTGAAACAAAACAGCAAAAGCAGAACTAGAAATGCAACTGATTGTTTCGGTACAAAATTAGTTTTTCAGTACAAAACCAGATGTGTTTTAAAAATGCTCACAGCAAAGTTTAAAGAAATTCTCCTGCCTTGAGTGAGAAAGTTATTGCTACACTAATGATAATTAAATAATTAAGTTGTTTTTGCTACTCTAATTATAACCAAATAATCAAGTTCTTTTTGCAACTGTTATTTGGATCCCTGGTTGTTCCAAAGCCTTCAAACTCCTAAATATCATTTTTTGAGAGTATAAGCAATTTACATGTCTTCTCTTTCCACTCTTTGGTTACATTTGGGGTGTATTAGCAAACACCCCAGATCTGTGTTCCCACTGTCTCAAATATTCTATTTTAAATGATGAGACATTTCCTACAGGAGCAATTATACTCCTTGTTACTAGTAGGAGCACTAAAACTACTGATGGCTTCATTTAAATCATTCCCATCATCTCCCCCCATCAAAAGTTTTAAGGAAAACACATTCAAAGAAGTTGATGCTGTTACACCTGTAACAGTGAAGATTCTTAACCACTACAGCTAAGAAAAGGCACTTTCTAACAAAAGTACTGAAGAATCTAATAGATTAGTTGCTAACAAGCAGTCTTTAGCACAGCACTGAAAATACATGTCAGCAACCCTTCCTCTACATCCTCTCCAGGACAGTGGAAGACGACTTACCCTGCTCCTGAGTCTATAGACATTAGGTATGGCTGCTAGCAAAGTCCAGCCTAGCCTGATCTGACTGATCCTGCTTTGGTCAGGAGACTGAACTTGAAACCTGCTAAGGTCCCTTCCAGCTTGAACCCTACAAGGTGCTCTTGCTTAGAAAGAGAACACTGTGGAAGCCCAAAGACTGGAGATACTTGGCAAAAAATGTCCTCTTCATTTATGACTCTCTATTCAAACTTATTTTTTTTTTTCCTGAGGTGATTTCTACAATAAAGGAGGACTCATATCATATTCAGACTCATATCATATTCACCTCCAGTACCTAGCTCCAACTAACTAACTCATATCACTGGCATGGCTGGAAGGTCAGAT
>JAUBNY010000114.1:362626-375805 GCA_032275445.1 Crypturellus soui | reverse complement strand
GCCCCTTAGGGGTATGGCCGAGTAGACAATAAATGAAAACAACTGGAACCGGGACGTGGTACCAGAGGAACCGGAACCTTTATTGAAGGTAAGGTGCAACTTTTATAACCTGGGTTAGGGGAGGAGAGTGGGAGGAGAAATGGGAGGTACAAGGTAGGAGCTGCCAGGGATTGGAAGGCTGGTGTCGGTGGGCGGGCGGCCAGGAGCGGCAAGCCGCTCCTGGCCCCCACCTTTGGGGGGCCAGACCCCCACCTTTGGGGTTCCAGCAGCTTCTGGAAGGTGCTGGAGCCCGGGCAGCCATGCTGCCTGGCTTGAGTGCGCAGGCGCGGCCTGCAGGGGTCGTGCAGGGGACACAGGGACCCCCTGGTACAGACACCCACTGCGCATGTCCACAAGCAGTGTCAAGCAAAGGTCACTATTATACCCAAAGAAGCCTCAAAACCCCTATTTTAACCTCCAACAATTAGGAGTGTTTATTTGGACATGGCAGGATTTGTGGGCGTGTGTGTCATAACTCAAGCTGTACTATTACTTTGTTAAATAGAAATTAGGCTGCTGTTTGACTCCAAATGGGCTTGCTCTTGGCATCATGCTCTTGACTTCAAACCCATCATGTGTTGCCCTTAACTTTGAGGTTGAGGTTGGCAGCCCCAAAGGGCAGCATTTGCCTCTTGCTTTGAGCTGTCACCTTTGGGCTGTAAGCCGTGAATGTTGGTAAGGGCACACAGGCCTCTTTCTGGTGATTACCCAGGGGATTTAGGTGCCACATAAATTGCTAAGTAATGTTCAAAATCTTAGTTTTCCGCATGATAAATCATTTAAAACAGCTTAGCATGATAAATCATATAAAACAGCTTATTGTTCAGTGTTCTGGTTTTATTAGTGTTCTGGTTTTCAGAAGGCATCTAAAAGAGTACAAGAGCATCCCATGAAAGTTAAAACAAATACAGTATATTTTCCAGCCTTCTTTCAGCTCCTCATAGATGGCATTAGACCAAATTTTTCAACCTTTTAATTCTCAAGCAATTTAATGGTTTTTTTTTTCTATTTGTGCCTCTTTCCCTACCCCTTCACCTCCAAAAGTGCAACTCCCAGTTTCCTGTGGCATTCAAGGGGTCCTGGGGGACTAAGGTATGTAAAGTATGTACCAAAACGCATCCGAGAAACTTATATAAATAGAAAATACCCATGTGATGCATAAAGTATGAAAAAAACAGAGCAGTGAACCTATGCTGCTGTATTTTAGATAAATGCAGGGACCCAGATCTCAGCACAGATCCATCAAGGCTTTTATTATGTTTATTTTTTTCTAAAGTGTAATTTTCAAGTGAAGATGAAGATGAAGAAAACGGAAAGGGTTTGTACTGTGATGGTGATACAAATTGCTTTTGTTTGTCTATTTATTTTAATCCATGAGCTATACAATCTGACCTGCAAGACAGAATGGCAGCTTGTTTTATTCAACAGAAATGTAATCTCCAGAGATAGCCAGGAAGCAAAGCACATACATAGAGAGAGACCAATAGAGTTATGTTAGACTTATGTATAACAAATAAAATTGGCAATGAATATCTAGATTGAATAATGTCAGGAAAATAAAGTTCAGAGAAAACAAGTCTAGATCAGTAACCTGTATTTTTGGTTCAAATGGAAACAAGCCTTGTTCACCCAGAAGAAAATATATTATAAAAGCTAACATAATACCTACTTATTGTTCAATAGGTAACACAGTGTAAATACTCTCAGCAGTAACTAGTCTGGTTGCTTTCAGGGGAAAAAAATGTTTGGAATTGTAAAAGAATGGAGCAAAAGCCCTTTAAAATATTCTATTGATAAAATACTATTAGATATTACATCTGATTTTTATATTTTTTAAGACTATAAATGTTTTTATAGAGAGCCTTTGATTATGTTTCTATAGTTCAAATTTTAAATTCTATATACATCGGTAAAGGTGGGGTTTTTTTTTGGTTTTGATTTGAAAGAATGCTGAAGCAGCCTCAAAGCTTCTAAAAACAGGAGAGAAAAATACCTAAATCAGCTGAGAATTGAATATCTGACATTTTTGTTCACATACTAAGGTACTTTAATTTCCTTAAACATCATTTCTAAATCTTCCTAGTCTTCACTGGTCAGAAAATTATTTCATACAAGAAGTCTATTAATGACTGCAGCTCAAATTTGCATAAGTCTAAAAATACTTAAATTTATTACAAATAATACATATGAGCTCAGGTTTTGGGTAAGGAAACACTATGCCATTAACAGTTCCCAAAGATGCTATTATAATTTCTTGCTAGTTCAAAAATTAAGTACTACACATATGACTAATCCAACCAAAGACCTAGGTACGTGTAAATTGTATGAGTCAATTGAATGGAACTTAATCTTTTCAGTAAACCAAGTTTCCTTTGATGTACACCTCAACTACTTAATCGAGCTTTAATTGATGTTCTCTGTGCTGATTTCTGGCAAGCTGAACAAATAAATGTCTCATTCAGAGAATGTTCATTATTGCAGGCAGCCAAAATACAGACTGGAAAAGAGTGCTTCTCTGAAGCATTCATGTCAGGAACAAGGAAAGTGCTGTTTTCAGAGTGAGGCTGTGTTAGATTGTGCACTGTAACATTTGAACCATCGTAAAGATGATGTACTTTCCTGTCAATACAGATTGACTAGAGGAGAAATTTCTTTCCTCATACAGTTATCAGTTCCACTGGTGAAACTTTTTTTGTTACATATATGAATACTTGTTCTCCCTCTGTCACTTGTACACTTTACAAATACATATGGGTGTTTAATTCCAGCAAATGTTGGAAAGCATACTTTGTTAATATACTACAATATTCATATGATTAGAGAATGCTTCCTTCTGCTCTTAGTTATTAATTCATGTTTTCTGACAATGACCAGACTTCCATGGCTTACACCCAAGGTTCACAGAAAGATTTATCAAGTAGTTAAAATTTGAAGCTAAGATCTCCTTCCCCAGAAAATGGCATTCAAAGGTGAAGGTGTTGCGCATACAGTGACTGAGGAGAGACAGAATTTTATTTTATTAGCATTCGGATAGTGAGTGAGAAAACAGAGTTGAAAAATGTAGCCAAGTAAATTGGCCAATAAGAAATACTAAAAAGTATTTTTTTTTCCTGAAATTCCAACATTCTTCTGGATATGGGTGAATTGAAAGCCACTTACTGAGTCCAGGAAGCACAGCCTGACTCTTCCTATATTTGGCTTCTAAGTTATTCTTCATAATATATGTGACTGACAGGCTCTTTTCAAAAGAACCCTAAAACTTAATACAGTAAGGAGTGGGGTGATCCAGTTTCCATGCTCTTGAAAGCCTGAAGGTCAAAAATTGTATTTCCCAAGGGGTTGTTTATATATCCAAGTAACTGTTCATCTTTGAAGCTGTGCAAAGGAATGCAATATATTCAATATCAAAAAGAGTGATAGTACTCTGGTGTTTGGCACCTTATTCCCTTTTCCAATGTTATGTTTTGTCTAATAGTTCTTTACTGCAAAATATACTATCAGTCCCAGAGCTGGGGAGAAACCAAAACTATTATCCCTTACAACTCCTCTGCCTTCTAAGAGAGTCATATTCTGAAACTAGTATAATGGGGATTAGGGGATTAAGTTTCTCTTTAAGAAGCAGGGATATTTTTTACGTAATATATGAAAAATATCACATTAAATGTAGGTAGATTATCTTTCACATTAACTTTCTACTCGGTAATGAAGTTGCTTTTGGTAATGATTTAGAAATTATTCAAAGAGATAATATGCTGCTAGCTGAAGGGCTACCTTTCCTGCAGTGAGGCACGACAGTAACTACTATTACTCCAGGTATGTTAAAGAAACCCTAAAATAACAGCGCAAAACTGCACTATATTCTTCCCAAATAAATCGGCATAATTCTAGACATTTCTGTTTTCATTTCACACAGCAAATTGTTTCTCAAATATCTAGAATGAGTAAAAGAAAAAGAAAAGCAGAAAAGCAGCAGTGCAATGAAATAGAAGCTCATGATACAATTCAAGAACATCAGGAAAAACTGACCAAATTCTGAGAATATTCCTCTGATTTTCAGATAACTTTGAGCAGCACCTCATATGTGCTTTAGAGATAAGGAAGAAGCCACATTTCTTTCAATTCACTGTCACATTTCTTTCACCCTGCCTCACAACAAATTAACGGCCTTCTATTTTAATAAGATATGTCTTTTAACAAAAACCGCAATAAAGAAAAAGCTGTGGCAGCCTCTCCTTGTAAATCCTGGCAGCCTGACACTGTAATTCCTGGTGCTTTTGTAGTATTCCAGGGTGAAGTGAGTTATAACATCATAAAGCATTTACCTATTATCCCATGATAATGTTACAGTTGAAATTTTGAATGTAGTATAGTGCATTTTTCCTATAAGGATAGCATCAATCAAAGTGTTATTATACTTTAATTTTGAAACCATACTTTCGAATTAAATCACTGTTGGATCTGGCAAGGTCTCTCTGTGCTGCTTATAAGTCAGAGAGCAGAGAAGCTTTGTCTCAATCTCACTCTCATTTTTTCAAAAAGAGGCATGTTTTATTTTCTCATTTTCCCAGCTGCTGCATCATCATATTTGACATTTCATGTCAGGTTTCATCAGAATGTTGGCTTACAGCTGATGCTGACAGACCCTCAAACAATTTTTCATGAGAGAAAAGCAGTTTTAATAGTCCCTGTCCTTGTTTCTGTATTCTTTGAATTGCATCTCACTTTTCCTGAAAATTATTAAGGTTACACAATATTGTGCCTGTTTTCATACATAATCCCACAGTTTAATTGTTGCTAAGCAATAATATTCTCCCCCCTTTCCCTGCCAAATTACAGGAAACTTAGTATCTGGCTCATCGGTCTGTTTAAGCAAGAAACAGTGATTAACCAAACTCTAGCATATCATTCTCAATTTGAAATCCACAGCTTCTTCACACAGATATTTTAGATGTATACTTGACACTCCTGCATCACAGTTCTAACTCATAAGTGAGTTTTTGGTCACACCAATATCTAAAACAAGGGAACAATCAAATTTGATAGTTGGTTATTATTAGTTAATAAGAGCAGAACCACTTCAGTTGTTTTCAGAACAAACAAGTTCAGGTAAATGGCAATCCTAGTTGGAAGAGTAGAAGAAAAAGTAATCTAGAAAGATGCTGTCACACATTGTTCTGGTATACTTCAAATAGTATGCTGTTAGTATAGCTGAAGAACAATTCCACCAAAAAAAAAGAGACTTAAAATCTGGAATGGAACATAAATGGCATTATAGACATGTGAGTAAAAGAATCTTACACTCAAATTCCCTCCAACTCTATAGACTTCTAAAGGCCTCAGTTCTTCAAATTTCTTCAAGAAAAATTGCAGACCACTAATGTTCTGCTTTGGGACATAGCTTGAAACATCTTAGATTTGGCAGGGCTTGAAACCTATTCGTTTTGATAAAAGTATCTTGGACACCATCATGACCCGAAGTTGCAAAATGAAAAAAAAAAAAAAAAAGGTAAGCACACCACTAGAACAGAGTTTTAAAAGTTTTTGTTTTACAGAGGGCCAACATGTATTAAAAGTACCATTCTTCAACCTTTTTGGTTTCTGGTTATAGCAATCCCAGCTCTGCATGACTTAGTTGCTTTAAATTCAATTTCTCATTGTCTGGAGAGCGTAGGTGGCCTACTAACATACGCCTACACATAGCTTAAAAGTGAATCTTCACCTACAGATACAGAAATTGTTTATAAATACAGCTTGCAGTGAACATGTCTAATAAGTAGGTCAATACTAGACACTGATTTGTAGTATGCCTACTTTTTTATTTCTGTAGCTGAAAAGAGTACTATCTTCCTCTCAAACATTGCTACATGCACATGTACATTGATAATACTTATATAACCCAGTTTCTACTCACAGTTCTGTTCGTTTAAGTTTGTAAAGTCTCTGGAATTCCATTAATAAAAAGATTGTATTCCTGGACTCCTGATATGGGACAAATGACTTAACACAGAATGGTAAAAGTAAATAAGAAATCAAATCAACATTAGAACATCTGATTTTCCTATGGGAAAAAAGAAAAGAAAAAGGCAGCATAACTATTATAGTGAATTACAGTGATTAAAACTGTCCTCTTTTACAGCAAATATAAGCCTACTGTGTCTCTACCATAAACTGTAACTTCCCACATGAAAGCAATTCTCATCTTGGCAGAAAGATTGAGCACTAAAGCAAAACATGTATTCCATGTGCAGTATAATCAGATAATGCAGATAACAAGCTTCATTTGCCCATCTATTCCTTAACATATTGAAAGAGGTCCCCCTAGAGAGGACAGAATTTTATTCTATTCAACAAACAAGCACAGAAAGTAGGAAAAAAAAAATAGTCTTCCTCAAGAGACTATGTCTGAACTGCTTCTTTGTCAAAAATGATAAATGCTTCCAATACTCACCAGTTCCATATCAGCAATTATGTGACATGTCTAGCTGAGCATTATTGTAATCTGCTTCTTCAGATCAACTCCTCTTCCGAGTTTATTCTACCAGAGGTCAGGAAAGATCCTGGTAACACTTCTGCTAGGGGTCTGCTCATCTGAAGTATGAGACTCAAGATTGCGATCCATGCCTCAGACATCATAACAAAGTCTATAACTGCTGCTGTTTGTTGGAGAAGACACTCTTCTGAAACTTCAGGCATTTCTGGAAAGATCCAGTCCCTGGTAGAAAATCTCCTCTTCTGTGGCAAAGCAATGTTCAGCTCCCATGTAGACGGGGTTCTGTATTCCATGTAGAACCGTATCATTACACTAAATCTTTAGGATTGCTCTAACCATGGTCCAAGAGAACACTGTTGTCTTCCAAAGAGGTAATTACTTGAAATCCCTTTAACCACGTTAAAAGATAAACGGGTACAATGTTGCTTCCAAACAAAACACAGCATCTCATAAGCTATATTATTTTTTGTTTGAAACTCTCCTTTAAGCAGTCAGCATAAGCTGTACTTTAGCTGCAGGTGCCACTTGGCACTGAGTTCTTCAGTACTGCATGCCTCAGTACCAACTTACTGAAAATGAGCCAGAAAGCTTCATATTGACATCTCCCCTCCTACTTGATCCAGAAATCTTTCATTGCAGAATAACCAGCCAACCTGCTACCACTTCTTGTGTACTGAATCCAGAACTAGTTCTTTTAAACTTTAAACTGGAAAGTGTACTGCTAGCTCTTCATTTTATTCAAAAAAAATCCTTTTAATAAATTTAGGTGATGTCAAAATTTTTATTAGTATAGGAACAGAAGGAAAAATAAACACTTCTCTTTGGACACTATTCCATATTTTCCAAGATAGTGATGCCTGTTCTGAGTCTTCATACAGTGCAAGTTAGGAACATCCAAGCATTTGGCCAGCCACACCCACATGCAAATATTTGATTTGTAATGTCAGTCAAGACATTGTCATGCATATAATTTTACACAAATATATATTACTGAAAATCATTCAGATTACCCTAGACGAAAATATTATCAGATCTCACAAATGAGACTCAGCAACATTTGGTCTTTAAAGTGGTTGTTTTAACAGAAACTCAGCATACTTTAGTAATTTAACAAATTTCTACTGTGCGAGATCTATAGCAAGATAAAATTGCCTTACAGAAAAAGCAGTGTGCCATTGGAGATGTTGCCTCTCAAATGAGATGTAAGTGTAGGGCTTTCACCTCATGTCATCACTTTCAGAAGTTATAAAGCTTTGGTTCCCTACACATACATACTCCCATTGCTTCATTAATTAATGTTTGTATAAGTTTTACTCTGCAGTCCACATTGATGGGTCTCTTAAAAGACAATGTAATGTTGCAGTCAGCAGTTGTAATCCTCCATTGTCAGAGACAGCTGTCCTTCAGAGGTAGGTGAAGTTGAATTTGCTTGTAATAGCATTAGGAACATTTGGGAGGCAAAGCATTAAAATATATTGCGAACTCTCTCATAACTTCGATGAGAGTCATATTTTCAATGTTATACTACTTCAGATCATATTCTGTATTCTTTAAAGCATTACAGCTGTAAAACCAATTTTCATATTTAAAAATGAAAAGGTTCAGGGGGCAACACAGTATTCAATAAATTTGATGCAGAAATGCACAATTCCAGAGTATTTCTCATTAGTTTTCATAGCACCAAAAAACTGCCTCTAAAAACTGTTGTCTCCATCTTTACAAGAAAGTTACATACTAACTTTGTGAGCTATTTAAATATTATCTCCTATACTCAGTCAGACTTCAAGAGAAAGGAGCTGATAACTTGAAAGGAGATAAAGGAGAAATTATTCCTTTCAATAGCTCCTATATAAGATACAGGCAGTATCCCCTCATTAACTGAAACCCATACTCCTCTGAGGAAGGCTACCTATGTGACAGTCCTCCACTTGCAGCGGACTCAGATCTTGGCATGAGCATAGGACTAGATTAGCTATCTGATAAGGATATACTCTAGTAAAGTTCTGGGGACTAGAAAGAAATATGGTCCAGCTACATCTTCTACAACTTTGATAGGATGTTACATGCTTTTGATATGGTGAACTGTTAAATTATCTGATAAAAGTGTAAGACAAGTGAGATAGATACAAGGAATGAGTTGTAGGTAGGTTACATTATAACTTAAACAGTCTTGAAATAATGGGGCAATGGCTCCATCCCCATGGCGATTAGTCTTTGAATATGTATTTGGCTTTGACTTTTTGCTGAAACATGTTTGTACACAGGATAACTAACACATTCTTACCTTCTCTCCTCCTTGCCTTGCTCCAAGAGTTATCTGTCTGGGGAAAGTGTTATATCCTCTCTATACTAGATATCAGGATTGGGATTCATATAATCCAGCTTTATATGTCTACAGTGTACGCAGCTACATTTGAATTCATCTCTTTAGAGTTAAGAAGAGAAATTGCTATTGCTAAAATCTGAAGGATCATATCACAGCATTATTTTTCTCCATAGACTCTAAAGGGAGCCTCCGGTGGCCTGCTCGGATGGAGATACCTACATTTGATCTGACAAATCCCACCATAGGAATCAAATCATATCTCTAACTTCTTGCCTTAATCTACTTTCAGTTTCTGATTATCAGAGAATTGAATACATTAAGAAATGAGTGCTTAACTTTGACACCTACTACAAAAATATATTTTTTGGCTTGTGCATAGTCACATCAACAGTGTCCACAGAGCATCAGCAGCAGTGTTCTTAAGACTGTCAAAAAATACACTGCCTAAATGGAGATATTTGTTCTGTTTTCTTCAAATATTTCAATGACCAGATAATATTTTATTGTTGGGGTTTTTTTTTTTTTGCTTCTTTTTTCTTTAAGCAAATCAAAGTTGAATTAGAACTCCAAAAAAAATCCAGGGAATCTGCTAGGCCCAAACTCTTCCCTGAAAATAAATTAAAACCACAATATTATTTTGCATATTCATCCATGTCATCATATTGCCTGTTTTTACAGGGGAATTTAATGTGGGTAGACACAAAGACAGGACCAGGACAACTCAGACATAGATTTTATTTACTGGGAGGGAAAGGTATAGTGGGCAGATAGTGTTTTCTGTTCTACAAGATACACACATGCTCCATACAGAGTACATTCACATAAATCAAGGCCTCTAATCCAACACCATGGGTTCATGGAAACAGGACAGTTACTCAGGCTGGTCAAGAGGTCTGTGTCCTGGCTTGTGGGTTGGCCTTTATCTGTACTGTGACTTGGGCTCAGCCTCTGCACAGTGTTGGATGTATGGGTGTATTTTTCCCTATAGGGCTACTGTTTTCATGATTTTAGCCTTCTACCTTAGCTAGTCAGTGTAAGTCACCAATGGTCTCATCGATCACATCACTCCATGCCAATCTAATACCAGAATCTAATACCATACCAGAATCTAATGAGTTAGAGTGGGGCAGATGTGGCGAGGCTCTCACTTATACGACACCTGTTCATATGTTCCTAAAAATGAGAATAAATAAAAAAGAATTCAGCACAGGCAAGCATTGTACTGTATTACCTATAGGTATCTTTAAAATATGTCAGTATTCAGATGAGACCACTTAGAGAGCATCCCCTCTGAGGCATACATGCCTCTAAACCAATTCAATCCTTGATAAAAGGCAATTCCCACTGATAGGAAAACTTGAACGACTCATGTTTTTTATCACTACCATGATTGTAATTGCTAAGAAGCAACATTTCTTTGTCCCAATCACTGTCTTTTCTGGAAAGAAAAAGTGGTCTAGTATTGGCAACTATGATATTCTCTTAAAAGATGATAGATGCTACATTGCACTTATTGTGTTTGAGGAGGTAGCTGTTATTTAACTTTCAGGTTGAACATGGGTAAAATGACAACTTCTACTGTGAAATGCTTCAAACTAAATTTATCATGCAATCAGCACAGATTATTTGCTGTATAAAGAGAACCTACCTGCCTTTTTGCTCATAATTTTTGCTTTGATTCTTGGATGTTACCATCTAGAAAGTAAGAAGTGACCTTGAATTTGTGTGAATTATGTGAGAACTTGGTGAATGTCACCCATTCCCTTACAGTGTGCTCCAACCAGGAAAATACTAATGAGGCAGCAAGTCACATCTAACAATATATGATATCAGATTCTGTACCAGATGAAGGTTAAAGAGATGATGAATAAAATATCTTCTAGCTTAATATCCTTATAGTGCCTCTTGAAGCAACTATCACTGAATACATTTAAATCTGTGCATTATTAACCAGCTGCCTCTTGGGAGCCATGGAGTGTTCATGTCCTGCACAGGATGCCATTACACACCAACTGCCTTATAGGGTACTTGGTCATTACATCTTGTAATTCTAAAATATAATTGGCCCTATATGAAAAGCTATTTCTGTAATGCCAGGACATTTGTCCTGCATTCCAATGCAAAATGCCAGTTCAATAGAAAAAGGGCATGTATACCATTGTGCACCAGCTGTCTCCTGTAGCTGTTTGCAATTGCAAAATATAATAAAGATCTTTATTAGATATGTAAAAAAATAGATTAAAATCTGGGCATTTTTATGTTTAAAAGAGTTCTTCCAATAGTTATAGAGAAGCCATGTACTTGCAAGGATTCCTGTCCAGAGAACTGACTGGCAAGGTCATTTTTAGAGGTCTCTGCTTGTTTTGAAACATAAGTGCTGTCTATTCTGGTGTTTTTATTAGATTTTGTGTGTGGCAGGGGAAGCAAAATGTGCAGAGAGAGAGAATTAGTACACCAGGAAAGAAGGAAGATAGAAGGTCAAGAAAGACTTTTTTATGACCTGGTTTAAAAAAAAAAAAAAAAAAACATAAAAAAGAATAAAAATCCCTCTGTTTTTTTAGAAAAAAAGGAGGGAGTAGAGGGACACTGAATACCATAGGTGTTTGGAAATTCAGAATGGATAGGAAGAGGCCAGATGTCTGTGAAATACAAATTACCAAGACATTATATTATAACTGTTTGTACTATCCAAATGCCAATTTTTAGGTCTTACTCCACCATGTGGTGTCATATGGTTTCAGCATCTGGTCACTCCTCATTATGTTCCATGAATACATGTTGTAATCCATAATACACAAATTCAGAATTATTCGACTACGGGATGTGAAGCCCAAACAGATGCTGTGGCTGTATTTAGAATATAGAAATAAACATAAATTTTGTGACAATGCTGGGGTTCTGGAGGTCTGACAGTGATGCTGATTAATAAACAGGCACTTATGTTTTGCCATCAGCTGCTGGAACTTTTCCTTTTGGCTGGTTGTTGTTGACATGCAGGATTTTGTCACAGTGAGTACAATTACAAAAACAGACACAAATTGATAGAAAATATAATTTAGAAAAGGGGAAATGAGAAACTAGATGATTTGTGACCCAGTTTGTTATCAGCAGTATTGCATGCTGCCTTAATGTAGTAACAGGAATATTTTGCATGATGTATACACAACTTTAAGCCTTCCCTTGTGATTATAGGGATTATATTGTGAGCACAGGTCAGTATAAAGCTTATAGAGTTAGGTCACAAAGTAAGAAACCATTCTCCTTCAAGTGAGGAGAAGAGGACTTTCTAGTTAGCATTTGTGGGTTTTACCCAGTAAAACACTGAGGCAACACAAACAGGGAAAATTTTATTGCAATTCTTTTAATCTTGAAATAAATATTGAGCTTAAAAAGCACTGAAGTTTAATATGTTTTATAACAAAGCTTTGGTATGTCCAAATAGATTTAATTATGTTAGAAAAAGAGTACATATGTTCTTGCTTGTTGAATTAAACAAGTTAATGTCCCATTATAGACTTAGAAGAAAAGCAGGAACAAGTATAATGTATTAGCTTGAAAAACTGATCAAGAAATATTTAGGACTGCCTTGACAGTTATGGCTTTTCCCTGCAGTTACATGAGGTTGATAACACAAACACAGAAAGCAAAGCAAAGCAATCTAAAATGAAGACTGCTGCATTTTGTGTAGCCAGATTTTGAACAGGCTTCATAGAATTTACTAATTATGATTATATACAGGAGATAGATTCCCACAATCAACTGTGAGCTAAAATTCTCCATATACATATGAAGATATATACATAATTTCATTTATTATGTATTTATGTGTATTTTCATACACATTAGTATGTGACTACAATGAAGAACAAATCAGACAAATAGCTCTTCTACTGAAAAGCCATATACCACATCTCTTTCAGAAGCATTATATAATTTACCAAAACATATATGTAGAAATGAATCAATTCATAGCATACCCTTCTCATTCTTGGGTGGCTATTCAAAATTTGGCAAGTATATCATTCATATGGTGTTGCTTTTTGGATAAAATAATTCTAATAATTCTTCAAAAGATATGGCTCCGGAATATTAGTAATACCAACTGTATCCTTGTGATTATTATATTTGATCTTTGCTCTACTCTACTGATTTGTACTCTTCTATATATTAAAATAAAATAATTTTGAAATTATTTTGAGTATAATTTTTATTATTTTATTATAGTTATAGTTATAATTTTTATTATTTTATTATAGTTTTTATAGTTTTGAAATTATAGTTGATTTCAATAGCTATACAGAAAGAGTATAGTAGAGTTTCTACA
>JAUBNY010000114.1:314096-334614 GCA_032275445.1 Crypturellus soui | reverse complement strand
TTCCATAGTTTTTTTTCTGTTCCAAATGGAATTCTCTCTGCATCAGCCCAGCTCTCACCCTCCATTAAATGGCCAAAACTCCTTGTATTGTTCTCATTGGATTTTCACAAGAAAATAAATGACACAAGGAAGGCCAGTACCTTTCTATTGTCTTTTGTGCTCATTAAGACTAAGCATTAGACTTTTATTACCCCTTTTATTTGCCGTTCAGATAATACAACTGCATGTTGTGGTGCTCTTTGAGAATTAGTGTTCGGTATATCCTTGCTAAATTATAAAACGTATTTGAAATTTCAAAACACCAGATATGAGAGAAAGAGAATGATTCTCTGGGGCTCTTATGCCACAGTAATAAACGGAAAAAAGAAGGCAAGAAGTCTGTGACCTTGTACCACCGAGTTTAGATGCTGAGGAACGAAGGTTAGCATTGGCAAGGGTCTGATGCAGGGAAGCCTTGAGCAGCAGCTGTTCTCCTCACTTGTTTTAAATGTAGTGAGCTGCGGATCATAGGAGATGGAGAGACAGACACTGGTAATGAAGAGCAGTGATGAAATTTAGAATAGATTAGAAATTAAAGATCACGACATACTATTTCCAGGCTATTGAGCACGGTTGTGATGAACAATCACAGGTGCTTGGAGTTTCCATGACTACAGAGTGTTAATTAAACACCTGGTAAATGGAAAACTTTGGAGGATCAAGACTGCAGCCTTGAAAAATCCAGCTCGTGTTTTCAAAGACCAGCTGCGCTTTTCGGCTTAAAAAGATTGTTTTAATATGGTGGCTGCTGTCGATGATTTTTTTAAAGGCAGCAAAATTGGTATGACTCAAACATGGAGTATCTTGCAATAGCACAGTCTTCTTTGTGCAGTCCTTTCAAAACAAAAGTTCTCTTAATTTTCTGTAGATCTGCCATATCCTCAAAGCTTCTATCAAATGCTCCATTAGTACTTGTGTTTTTGATACTTCTTTTCTTTACTGATGCTCATGTGAATATTCAGTCAGAGATGAATAGAAGGCAGACACTTTTCAAAACTGGAAAATTAAGTTACTTCAGATGCATCTGATTTGTGATTAATGTACAAAATATGTGTATATCTTTCCAAAAGAAAGTGGAAAATGTGTTGCAGTTGCCTCTCATTCCTATTGCACAAAAAGAAATGAATGTCAAAGGCTGTATGCTAGCTCAATTAGATTAACACAACTCTTACACAATTTCCTTTTAATACTTTTTCTTTCCAAAACAATTTTCATCTAAATGTCACTTAAGAACATTTAATTTAAAGTAACTGTGACAGATATGTGTATTAATTAAACATCAAATCATTACTAAAACACAATTTGAGATTTTATTTCCTCTAATGACACATATAGCTGCAAACACAATTAATTCCAGATACTACTGCTACACAATGGTATGAATAAGTGTATTAATAGGCTAGTGTTTTTAAACCAATCATCTTTGTAATTCCCTTCACATGACAAGTTTAATCCTAGCTGGAATATGTTAGTATTTTCAGAAATATCTTCTACTGAGGTGATTAACAAATGCACAATATTGTATAACTTATAGTGAACTCAGATTTAATTCTTTCTTTTCTAGAACACATGATTTTCTTGCTTGAACATGGCCTGTGCCTATGAAGAAAGCAAGCAGGGAGAATTGGGGTTGCAAGCCACACTTCACTATTTGACCTGGGACCTGGGGAGTTCTCCTCAGGGTAATGATTTTAATCTTAATCTAATTATTTTAATCTTAATCTAACAATTAAACATTGTTTACCATGGCTAAGTTGATTTCAAAATAAATGAATAAATAAATAAATAAATAAAGGTTGATTCTGGTTACTAGCAATTTTCCTTTCTTTTGGACCTGAGCCTTTAAAAGGGTGTCACAAATGGGGCCCACAGGCACTATAGAACTACAAGTGAGAAAAAAAAAAAAAAAAAAAAACCTTAGTATGTGCAAAGGGAACAAAGTTAATATATGAGCTAATACATATAATTGTTCACCCACGCAGCTCTCCAAAGAGGGCTGGCAACTTACCTGACTAACAATGACTCAACAGTCTGTTACCCAGCAAATGGATAAGAGCCTCCATTACAAACACCCTTGCTACCCACCCAGGAAGGTGCCTATGTGAGCACCACAGGGCACACGACCTTTCCCCTCCTCCTCTCCTTCTCCTTTTCCTCCTGCACCTTTTCCTTCTCCTTTTTCTCCATTCCATCTTTTTTCATCCTCTCCCTCCTTCTCCTTTTCCTCCAGCTGCAGAGCCACAAATTCAAGTAGTGATAGAGCCCACATAGAGGTTAAGACTCTCCTGGTTTTACCTTGAGATTTTCTGACTGACTCCCTTTTTGAGTCAAACTTCTGATTTTGAGTCAATTTTCTGACTGACTGCAGGATTTGGCACTTCGATTCAAAGCATCCTTTTAAGTGCTGTGAATCTTTGAATACGACTGAGATTTAAAGGTGAGAGGCAGGAAAGACTGCTATTACCCTAAAATGGAAATGGAAATGCCTTGTAGTCTAGAATAGTACAGAAAGAAGAAGTATGCAAGATGTGCCAACTCAATATGCCTCGAGATTAGTGGGTAATAAATAAATTATGTAACTACTTTCCCCAAAGCATTCTTCACCCCTTTTCATATAACGTCATGTACACGTGGTCACAGAGATGTAAGTATATGAGATGAACAGCCTATGCAGGACTCAGCCATGGGTTTATACTGATCAAAAGCTGTTGGCAAAATATCTTCCAGTTCCCACCCCTCAGAAAAACACAGTCCTGCTGAGCATCCGTGGCTTACATTCCACCAATTCCATTTCTTGGAGGTAAACTCTACATTACTCTTTTGCAACATTTCAGAGAGCAACACTAAGCCAACATGATAAGGGATTTCACAAAGACATGTAAAAGTGAATTGCCATGCACACAAGTTTGGTTGCTGGTCCTCCCTTCAGCACATTTGTGCTGGCCAGTAGACCAAAGGTCCTTTCTAATTGCCTATTACATAAAAAAATATATTCCCCCTACACAAAAAGGAAGGCAGGTCATATCAAACCTCCCAAAGTGTCCTGTTCGATAAGGGGCAGTTAAAAGCTGGCAGAACATAATTTCTTTACTTCCATGAAAGGGGGAGTCTTTCTCTAAAAATCAGGATGATTATGCAAAGCAGAAACCTCTCTGGTTTACTATGAATGTAGTCCTTTAAACATACTTCTCTGTACAAAGGACCAGTTCATTTTCTTTAAGCCTATATAAGAGCATTTCACTGGAGCACTGGCTTTGTGCTTGGGCTCAGCACTAAATAAAGATATGAGATACGTTGCTCTTAAAGACTTGAAGTTGGGTGGGAAATTTTACTGGATTTTAAGAACAAGATTTTTTCCTATAAAGTAGGAAACAAATCATGGAAGTAACTGGTTGAATGTTATCAAAGAATTACAGAATCACACCATGCTTAAGATTGGAAGGGACCTCTAGAGATCATCTACTCCCTTAATCATCTTTGTTGCTCTGCTTCTCTGTTCTCGAGAAGTTCCCCATCCCTCTTGTCCTGGGGAGTCCACAACTGCACCCAGTACTCCAGATGCGGCCTCACCATTGCTGAGGAGAGGGGCAGGATCCCCTCCCTCAACCTGCTGGCAACGCTCCTCCTGAGGCAGGCTGAGATCCCATCGGCCTCCTTGACCACAAGGGCACATTGCTGCCTCACGGTTAACTTGTTGTCAGCCAGGACTCCCAAATCCCTCTCCACAGAGCTGCTTTCCAGCAGGTCAACCCCTAACCTGTCCTGGTGCCTGGGGTTATTCCTCCCCAGGAGCAGGACTCTGCACTTATCCTTGTCAAACCACACGAGGTTCCTGCCTGCCCAACTATCCGACCCGTCTAGGTCCCTCTGAATGGCAGCACAGCCATGTCCATGTCATGTCATTGAATTCAGTCATTCCATGCAATTTTATTCGCTTTCTTTGTTGCGTATTAGTTTGGGATGCCTATCTATCTCAGTTTTTTCTGGTAGGCCTGGACTGAGCATGACTGCCAGAGCCTTTCCAGGTAAATTCTATGATAGATTCTGGAGGAATCTGTCATTAATGAACAAGTAACAGGACAGGAGTTTATTTTCAAGACGTGTATGTAACCTGCCTCACCTAAGATATTTTGAATCTCCTCAGGGTAGCTATCTTCTACTGGTTTATTGTTTCTCCTTTCTTATGAAATATAGCTTTAATGATTGGTAACCTTTTTGTTTTCTGATAAAATAGAAAGGAAGGTTTCTCCTGCCAGTCATCATCTGTTCAATTGTTCAAGAACAATTACAGGATAGTTTTCTGGTTTCTCAATTCAGACATTGTCATTCAGCGCCATTGCCAAGACCTCTATATTTTCAAGCTTCAAGTTGTAATATAAAGTCCTAATAATATTTGAGTCTTAAATAGGACTCAGAAACAAGAATGTAAGAAATGCCCTGCTGGATCAGACCCGTGGCTAATCAAGCCTGTGACAGTGGCAGTAGGACATTCCTGTAGGAAGTAGACAGTAGGAAATAAGTTCATGTTTTGATTTGAATGGTAAATGCAGCCCCCCCCAAAAAAACAAAGCATTAAATTTGTATTCAAATTCAATTATATTTTGACCATAAATTTGCTGAGATGTCTTTATAATTCCATTACAATGCAGTGATTACCTAGATACGTAGTAGATACATGAGAATATGGAAGCTTTAGAAGGACATGAAGCATTCTTGCTAGATTTTGTAATCACCTCAATTAAATCTTATGTCTGTGGCAATTTTCTACTTCACCGAGTAAATGAAAAAATTCTGAATTCAGTGTTTTCTCAATCTGTTTATTATGTCTTGAATATATTCTGTGAATAATCTCTGTAAAAAGGAGTGAATTGTGCTGTTTGAACACAGTCCTTGACCCTTTCTACAACAGCTGAACTAGAAAGGATCTCTATTTATTTATTATCTTGTTTATACCAACATATACCTGATGAAAGTATGACAGAAAAGATCAGGATACAGCAATTTTATCTTATATAGGAATAGTGAAATTGTTGTTCTAGATTGTTCCTAAGTGATCCTCATAGCACTTTCTTGCTCAGAACTCTAGAAACGAAGTAAACATATGAAAGAATCAGGCAGGCCTTGATGTTTCTTTAAAACTGACCACTAGTATCAGAAGAATTCAGGCCACACTGTCCAGTACTCCTCGATATGGAAATAAAATACCGCATTTCAGGGCAGAAAATCCCATCCGCTCCAAGCAGACCTTCCTTATAGAGCAGTAGCAGGAGTAACTGTGTATTAATGCAATCTGTGTATTCCATGCAGTACAATTACATGGATGATCGGCTCCTGTGACAAGAGCATGAATTCAAGTTCTCAACACTAAACACTGACAAAGTTTCATAGCTGGTGATGTGTCACAGTGGAAACAATATGCTGTAATGCTCTTTGTTGTTTTAAGACTGGATGTATTTAATTGATTTCTGAATTTAACATCTGAATCCCAGCTGTGCACAACAAGCCTTTATATTACTAAATAAAAGATCCCGACAAGTTCTGTCTTGGCAGTAATACTGCAGAATGATCACAGAATGATGCAACTTGATTTGTCTCTGGTATTATATTTTTTCTGGGCTAGATAGCCCACAAAGCATTTGAAGGATACGCTGAAACAAGATTTAAAAAAAATGATTGCATTTTAGGTTGTAACATTTATAAGGAATCAGAAGCTAATCCTGCCTTTAGCTGCTCAGAATAAAGCCGAGATACAAATGTCTTTACGGAGTAACAGTGTGTATTTTATATTTGCACAAATTCTAACTTGTTAGAATTTACTAGATACTCTGTTGTTTAAGCCATATTTCTTTTAGGAGGCAATTCTTGATAAGAAAAAGCCCGTGGTAAAACATTTATACATAAATGAATCCTATTAATAAGCTGACAGCCTATTTGACTTGACAGGATGATGACACAGTACAGATGTAGTCTGTAAGATCAGTTCCCACATGGTAAGCTTTGTTGTGTAATCTAGTGCTAACAGTTGCACTTATTTTCTGTGTCCCTGCAGATAAATAACTTCGTGAAGAAATTCTATCATCAGCTTAGAAAACTAAACAAACAAACATGACCCATCATTTCAAGGGGTATAATGTTACTAGAAAAAAAGAATGAGTGTTTCTCATGATTTATTCTATATCCTGGACATACTTAGTGTAATTCCTCAGTAAGAGCAATCACCTTTCTCTTAGACTATGTCTTTTACATAAGAAGAAAAAAACTCCACCAGAAAAATGAAGTGATAAAAGTACTTGAAGGGACTTTGGAAGATTAGAGCCATGAAGCTACTTTTAACATAGATGTATTCTGATCAGTGGTTCCCAGCCTAAGAATATTAGGTGACACTCATTCCTTTCTAGCTAAAAAAGATATATTGCGCTCTGTTTGTAGAATCCTGATGAAATGAGCACAGAACTGCATGACCGGAGTGGTACAGAATTCTAAAATTCAGCCTGCTGTATATATATAGCCCCTCCTTAAAGATTAATACAAATATTAATAAAAAAGGCAACTTTATTTTGAGAAACAATTCCCTCTTCTACATATAATGTGCCTATAGCAAGTCTCTAATCTTATCCAAATTATTTCTAGCCAGTTCTTTTTAGACTGAGCTTAAGGAATATTCTTTTGAATATGTTGAAGTCCGGGCATACATAGAGTTGAATGTCAATGACATAAATTTGCCTTTATTTGTTCTCAGTACAGTAAAATATTTCTTGTCATTAAGAATGTGTAGGGTATTTTCTAAAATTAGGATTTATGTAAATCATTTTTAAATGCTATTTTAGTGATATGTTTGCAATCAAGTTTATCCTCTCTTTTTGTGTGGTAAAGAGTTTTATTCATATCAGGATCAGTATTCAGATACAGAAACAGAGTAACTTCTGTACTGACAAAATAATTTTGCTCCATCTATAGGTTTGCCATATTGAGGATTCTGGATGCAAAGAAGAACTGAAATGATTTGTTCACTGATTTTGAAATAAACTCACATGAGAGGAGATAAAATTCTCTCTCAGCACAAGTATGTCTCCCTCAGAGATGCCTGCAAAGATGCTGTGAGACCTGCCTAAGGAAAAGCACCTTCTGCAATGATCTAGGACGCTGTGCCATAAATACCTTGGGATCTCCAAGCTGTCCACGAGTCTGACAATGCAGATCTGTCCAGATCACATTGACAGCCAGAACTGGGAAGTCCCATAGATAACAGTACCAGTCAGGTTAGTAGTAACATTGCCCTTCTGATAAGCTGAGAATTATTTGGGTTGAACAAGAAGATGTGTGAAAGGAAAGAGAAGAATGAAAGTGATGTGTGAGAGTTCTGCTGCACGAAGAATGTAGATGGCTTAGTTTTGTGTGCTTAGGACTTTTTTTTTCTTTTTTTTTTTTCTTTTTTTTTCCTGTTGCGCTGAGGGAGAGTCTGGGCTTTATTAATTCTTGTAATATGTGTCCATTTTGTCCTCTACCAAGAAAAGCAATAAAAAGATGCCTGTCTTCATATGAAGCTCTTCTTTACTGCTCATATTCTGAGAGCCAAAAACAGTATAATTTTTTTCAGGTGCAGTCGCTTTTTAATGATCAAATCAGTGACTCCAAAACTTTGGCTTATGTGCTTGGAAAGACAAATGGAACCAGGATCCAAAGAAAAGCTTGGTAACTGCTGGGTTAAAACATTCTTAACTACTATTATCATTGACATGTGTGCAAAAAAAGTGTGAAGTGTATTATTCTGATTATATGCTCTCCTCATACAAGTACAGTGACTCACAGGGAATAAATTAGTTTTTAATCTAGTTTTCATGTGGTTAAGAGTCTGTTCTTTCCTCCATGTCTAAAAGAATCAGTCATCGCTGACGTTGCTGACAGTGAAATTGCTCACATTTATGCAAAAAATCATGTTGTATCTTTCAGGAGCAATAGCATGAAGCACGAAAAGGGGAGACTATGTTTTATTCAATGTTTGTTATGGTTCACATTCAAATATCTTTAATATTTGTTTATTGAACTTCAGTGAATTATCAACAGGTGTTGATAATACACTGTGTTTCAACAGTAGGTAGAAACAAAAAAGCAGAATTGCTAGAAATAAAGAGGTATATTAGCCTTTGTGACCAGTTTGAGGAAAGAAGGTGTTATTATGAAAACTGGAATTCAGCTGTCAAGCCTGGTGACTGCAATCTTTCTCTTCTATGAGTTATAACTGAAGAGATTGGATCTTATCTAGAAAATAACTTCAAGGACACAGATCATTCTTCTTGTGAAGTCAAATGCAGAGAAGGATACAGCAATTCTGTATCATCCAATGAACCTTTAAAAAGCATTATAAAACTTACCTTCCCTTCTAATTTTAAATTAAGAACATTTTATAGCGTACCTAGAATCAATAAAAATATCCATCCTCGCATATCACCCATATCTTCACAACATTTTGAGCTTTGTCAGCTGTCATTTGTATTCTAACAAAGAATATGCATAAATCCTGAGACAATTTTTAGCTTTGTATATTCAATGTATTCACAAAATGAAATCTCACTAGGGTTTGTTGTGCTTTCAAGACATGCAAAATGTTCTGTGTTTTGATCTCCCTCTGCTTCTAGTGGAGCATATAATCAGTGTAGAATGACAGCCAGTTGCACTGGTAAATGGGCTTATTATAGCTGTAGGTATCTGCAGAAGATGCTTTTAACAGCATGAACAAAGTTAATCCTAATCAGAATTTCTTGTCTTAAAACTATTTTCTTCCTTAAAAACTTCTTTAATGGAATAAATGTTCAGAAATAAAATGCTATTTTCATTTTTTTTTCCTCATAGCTAGAGCTTAATGGACATTGTATTGGATGTCAATTTCCACTGAAGAAGTTCTCTTCAACCTTTCCTTCTCTCTGAGAGGAATGCTGCCTCAACTACATTGTTTCTATTCTTACCAATTCAGCTGTAAAAGAGCATTTTGCAATAGTAAGGAAAGAGGGACGTTATTTTGATTTAAAATTTTCAGATCACATAAGGAAACAGAAAGTTATATGTATCAGTAATGGAAAAATAATCATTGTTAGTTCACCTATTATATTGGCATCGTATTAAACAACACAAATATCGCTGATTTTGAAGACAATGGAAGCTGCAATAAAACAGCTGGTAAACTCTTTGTTACCTGAATAACAGACTTCCCACATGCTTTAAAAATTAGTGAAACTATCGCCTCACTCTGCTGCTCGAAATTTTCTTCTACTTGTGTGATAACTGGATTTTGCATAATGTGTTTTCTGATGAGATATTACATTAACTGTTTTTTATGCTATGTGCCTCATACCTTATCATTGCCATATTGTATATGTTTATACTGCTATAATAAATTACAAATCCTTTTTGGTGGTACTGAAATGTACATCATCATCACAGTTCTTTCATGACTTGCGAAAGTTACACTAAATTCCTATTAGTGTAACCAAAGAAAATAACTTATGCCTAAGTCACTTCACTCACAGCCTGATTATTTTTTTATTTGCTCTTGAAAAGGATTGCATATTTAAATTTAAAAAAGAAAAAATGCATTTTAAAAACATTATTTCTCAATATTCCATTTTTTTCATCAGATCATATAGTCTGTCAGTGATTTTAGCTTGAGATCTGGACAAAATAATTATTATTCATATTGCTCATAATTATCAGTGTGGCTTTTGCTTCTTCAAAGTCTGAGGACACTATGAAAATTGTCATACTTTGTCAATTCCAAGCAACCAATCCAGTTTAAAATTGTATTATACTTTCAGAGATAATGTTTCAGAGAGTGTTTAGTCATTTGTTAGACACCTCCCACCAGAAAAAAAAAAAGATACCTCAGAAATCTGTTACTTTAAAATATTGAGCAATGTCTAAACATATTGGAACTCCTAGACATCTACTTCCTTATCCTTACAACATTTTCTGTGAAAGTTAATAAAGAATGACTTTAATTTGATTTTTTTTTCTAATTTCCAGGAAAATTTTAAATGACTATCATAAAACAGCAGGATAGGCTTGAATACGTTACAAAGTAAAAAGACACGGTTTCATTGTTGTTTAACAATACTTTGCTGTGGTCAATAGCATTATGATAAAAAGAATGATAAAAAGCATTCTTGCTAAGTATTAGTTCATTCCACTGGAAATTGGTTTTAAATGTCAAAATATTTTAAACCAATCTATAACTCATATCAGACTACATTTTTTCTAGGTGTCAGCATTTGAGTAATTAAGTTTTACAGCTTTTTACTCAGTAGCATCTGTTTTTGTATTTTTACACTGTAGTTAAGCTATCAATTTTTGGCAGTGTAATAACCCTGTTGAGTCAATAGCTCCTGTTTGCTGTGACATTATTGACTCAGCAGCCAGTTCCTTCTTTCCTTATTTTCATACCACATGCGTTTTATAACTGTGATCTCTTCCAGTTGACAAAGACTATTAATAAAACATGAATATCACTCGCCCTCGTAGAAGACTGTCCACTGTTCGTCATTCAATGGAGATCCTAGGAAAAGCTTTTACACTGATGTAACTGGGTTTTTAAAGTGATGTAAAACTGACATAACTTTAAAGTATGCCAAGGGAATCAGCAGTGCAAGGTACCTACAGCTCGAAAACATCTTTAAACTGGGTTAAGTATTAATTCTTGACCTATTTCAAAGACTCAAGAACTCAAAACTCTTCTTGTTCTATTTCCATGGCCCCAACATGGTTAAGTGATCTTAAATATATATAAAAAAAAAACTCTTAATGGTGTTATGAATAGTGTTGTGATTCCTCATCACTTATTACAGATATTTTAATAGCTGAGACTACTTCCATTTTCGGACAGCAGCCTTACAGGGAGAATAAAGTCTAGGGAGAATAAAGTCTTCCTTTAAATTCTATATAATTTGTTTTTAAAAATTTTGAGAGGAACATCCAAAATAGCAAGCATGCACCAAAGTAGCAAATAAACAACATTTAGACATTCAAACTCATGATAGTATTTGATGAAGTAGACAGACAATTCCTGTCCTCCATCCCATTTACATTTCCAAACATGCCTGATTCTTTGGTGATTTTATGAAATAAGTGTCTTGTGTAGAAATTTTTCGGACACCCAAAGTTTGCCCAGCATATCCAAAGCACTGTTGCTGTGTTTAATTACATGAAAATCTGATCAAATGAAAGGTATTTCTGTGAGGCTAACATGCTTGCTATATTATTTAAATTATTTGGAGGGTATAGGAACAAGAATAAATATTTGCTTTAATTTCAGATCAACTCTGTTTAAAATAATTCTATTTAATTCCTGCTTTTTGACTAAAAATACAAACCACCATAATACGCTTTTCAGAACTAATTTAAATTAATAACACCTTAATATGCAGAACTAGTTGAAATCCCAATTCACATTTTATCAGAAAGCCCATCAAAATCAGAACTAATATTTACTGGATGAAGATGTCAAATCTGTCCCATTATGTAAAATTTACTTTTGCTTCTGGAAAAGTGTTCGTAGTTGCAGAAGACAATCACACAGAAAAGAAGAAAGAAGCAAAATGACATTACCAGCCTTTTTAAATTTTATTTATCATGTTTTGTAGATCACCATTAATTTCACTAAGCATACCGAGGATAAGTGGGTCAGATGCAGCTGGGCCACAGGCCCTGGCCAGTTGACCACAACCAATATTGGAGGTAACAGATACTTCAACTCTTGATCAGTTTGCACTTCCATAGTGCAGTTGGAAAGGCATCTGGTTCATCCTGTCCAGCTCTTCCAGCCCAGTCCAAATGATTCCAGGAGCAGCTAGCAGTGCTTGGGCTCCATCTTTGCAGCATCAAGATTTATTGTGGAATAGTCTGACCACCTAATTAGGAGGTCACAAAAATAACTCTTAGCAGTATTCATATTAACATATAAGTGACCAGGCATTTTTGTGTGCTGGTATCCAAAAACTAGATTGTAGCCTCAATAATACCAATTCAATCTGTAGCACCTCAGAGAAAATCAGAATGCAGTCTACAGTGTAAAGGATACATTATTTTATACCTGAGGGAAGAAAGTTTTTGTTTTTATAATTCTTTTTCTTGTTTGCAATTGTACAGAAATGCAATAGAGATATTTCTACATGGAATTTCTTCTGGAAATTATATAACAAATTACCAAATGATGTTAATTTACACAGTACATGTCTGGATTTTTAAATACTGCAAATATTACTCTTTTTTTTCAGTTGAGTACCTCTGATTCACTTATTTATATTTTAATAGGACAAACCTCAGTATCAAGCTATTAATGTAAAGTTAATCATAATCTTCTTTATATGACTAGAAAGCAAATTGCCTGTGTTTTTTTTTTTCTGCAGTGAACAAGTGAATATGGATTTTGCTCCTCCGCACAACTTTTACTTTTCATGAAGCTCATACAAAAAACTATTATTTCAGGTATCCCTCTTTCTATCGAGCTTGGTAGAATTACGCATGGACTTAGAATCACTGGGGAAGATGGAGAGGGTGGCTCAGACTTAGCGATAGACACAGTAAGGAAACTAGGTTTTTAAAAAAACAAAGTACTGGTCAGAACCTGTCAGTAGCTGCATTTTACCTAAGTAGTTTATTAAACACAAATCACTTCTCAAGGTGTTCGTTTTGGAAATAAACATCAATCCTAGCTCTAAGAAACACAAGAGTTGTTTTTAAAAAAATCTAGTTCTTTATTATGGAGATAATTGTGTTTTAATGGAGAAACATTTTATATTGACTTACATTTAATAAGAGTATAGTCTATCAAATCTTGTAACTAGTAGATTATACATCGCCAAAAATGCATAATGCAACAGGGAAGAACTTTCCAATCTAAGATGACAACAATTACATGCTTTTTTCCATGGCAAAAGAGAAAGATTTGCATTGCATTTGCCATGTCTTCTTAGCAGAGCAAAGCTGTGACTCTGTTCTTTGGTTTTGCTGGAAAATGGAAAATTTATCATAATTACAGGTTTCTGTCATTTTGAGAGCCACTCTAAACATTTATATCATGACAAATTATTTTATAAAAATATTAAAATATCTTTTTGTGTTTAAAATTAAAAGTGTTCTATGTTGATCCCATTCACCTTAAACAATGAAATAGGCAAGGAGAGTGCTTACCGGTAACAGAACTAAAATTTTATTTTCCATTCTCTCTTAATTTTTCTGTCCTGTCTACATGAATTTTGGATAATTCGTTTCTGCATGGGACAGATCAAGCACCTGTCTTGACTATGTGACTGTTCCTACTAAAATGCTTCCCAGTCAAGAGAATAGCTCTTAATTAGAATATATTTCTTAAAGGTTATGTTGTAGATTTGTTACATGAATACATCAAAGATGAGTATTAGTATTTTTTCTGTACAGCTCTCCTCTTTACTTTTGTATAGTGGCTTGCTTCAGAACTCTTTTAGCAACTTCTTACTTTCTGGCATGGATTTTAAGATGAGCATTACTAGTTTATATAAAAAGGAAATGCTACATTTTATCCGTTTCTTACAACAAAGTCCCTGATTATCTGCGGAATGCATAAACCACTGCTTCACCCATAAGCAGGTTAACAGTGTCTTTATCACTATCAGAACCACCCAACTGTTTGTTATTCATAAGCCAAAAAATGTATTTTATTTCCTATTTTAATGTCCAATATTTCATAACAGAATACGCAGAATTTCTCAGATGATCTTGAATTCAAATTCACTTCCACTGTTGACAAAATGCATTTCCCACAGCTCTGCTGTCTTGATGTGCATTCCTTCACATTCCTGAATGTCTCCTCTGTTAAGGGATTTCAAACATGATGGCAAATCATTTTGCAGAAACCAGACTAAAATCCAATTGTATTCCCTGGTCTTTTAGTATTTAAAAAGAAATCTGAATATCTCTCCTTTTCCAGTGTTCAAAAGGAATATATATATTACAGATCACATATGTGCAAGCAATTTTTCTTTCAGTTAATATAGTTTCTTTTTAATTAATTCACAAGGTAAATATTTATGGCTTATGGATTGGTCATGGATAGCAAGCAGAAAATGGTCTATTTAACTTTTAATTTATTTTTATGGAATTCATTCACTGTAATATATGTTATACAATAAATGCATATTACACATTTATAATTCTAAAATATCCTTACAGTTCTGTTTCACAGATAAAAAAGACTATGATGGTTACTATCAGTTCTGAAGATAATTGTAACATTCATATTATTTGTAGTTTATTTAAATTCTTTGCTTGTTTACTCCATTCAAATACATTAAGAAATATTCAAAGTAGACAATTATGAAGTGATGGTTCACTATATATGTAGTTGGCAAAATAAGGAAGACATATGTCTTTAGGTCATGAATTTTAAAAGGGATGCACAGAAATATTTTATGTTTTGTTGAGAACATTCAATTTAATGTCATGGAATTTTGTTGTTGATGTGAAGTAGTGTATCAATGTGGAAATAGTTTAACATGACAAAATTGAAGCTACATCCTTTTTGTTCTTCTGTTTTGCCTAAAAGCTGCAGGCTCTTAAATGCTTATGTTAATAAGCCTAAAGCAGTTTTTTTCAGTTATACTGTAACTTAAAAATTACCACTATCTTCAAAAATATGCAATTTTATGCTATAATTAAATCATTAGGGTTTTTTTAATCTTTTAATTTTTAAAAATTATCTCTTTTTTTCATTTTCTTAATTTTCATGGAAGACGGTGCTGTTTTTCAGGGCCCACATAATCAAAATGATGCAGCATCAAATATTTCACTCTTGAGGCAGTCCCTTTTGCTCTCCTAGCCTCTCTTAAGCTTATCAAGAATGACTGTGTTCAGTGCACAACCTTTGCAGAATTTGCTGCCTTCTGTGTCACCTCAGATATTTTTATGATATAGCATCATAGGACAATACTTACCATTGAGTGAACAGGGACACAGCAGTAGGATTATTTTGAAAAATTGAAGATTTTATGCAATAACTCTTTTCACCACTGTCACTACCTGTCCTAATTGTTGACAGCAATTTGAAAGATGAAAAGATACGTAACATTCAAACACTTAAGTAAAAATAATTTGAGAATTTGTGAAGAAGCCTAAGGGACTAATAATATTTCAAAATGTTAAGACCTCTTTTCATCACTTTAAACAAGATTTAGAGTATTCAGGACTCTGAGGATCAGATCAGGAATATGACAACTGACAGAGCAGGCTAAAATTCCTAAGTATATTCCAAAGAAGTAGGTTTACATATGCAGAAAAAGATAGAGCCCAGTACCTACTTTCATGAACAGTCATATTAAAATAGGACTTTAAATGAAATGTTTTAGATGATAGTTAAATGTTAATGCAGTGTATCACTGTACATACTAAAATAAAGTTCTTTGATGTAGCTTCCAAGATTCTTGCAGAAATCTCTAGCATTCACATGGGTTAATATTATCTCTACAAAAAGTAATTTTCATTTATTGATTTTTTGTTTTGTTGGTTCTGGTAATGGCTTTTCTGATCTTATAGAAACTCTAGTAAAGTTACTTCTGTTGCTGTGCCTGATAAAAACACTCTCTATTCATATCTAGAATCTTCTAGATTACAGAGTTTCATTTTCTGACTCAAACTTCAAATTTGGAAGTGTATTTCAAGCATCAAGTGAAATAAAAGAATTTTTATTTTTTTAATCTATCCTAGTAAGAAACATATTCCATCTGAATCTGGCTAATGGACTTTTTCAGAAAATGAGTTCTCTGACAAAGCATCATTTATCTACTTCAAATATTTTGAAAGCAATAATCAGCACCTCAGTAAATCCCAGTCAATCTGGAAAGAATCTAAAACACAAAATAAGGTATGAAGAACAAACTCCTTTGCAATTTTTCTATTTCACTATTTCCAATAATCACCATATGGGAATCACAATATTACATCTGGTATCACAGATGTAGCATAGTTAAGTTATGCTGACACAATGGTATTACCTTTGGCTGTCATCAAAGAACACTAAAATACTAAATTCCTGCAATATTTCAACACCTGTCATGTAACTCCTCATATAGGTCTGTTTGTGCTCAATAGCATTGCAGCTTTTGAAAAATTACAAAGAAGAAATCAGAATGGAAATATACAGAGAAGGGCACAAAGGGCAATGCAATTCTTAATTTTTAAACTACTTTCTTCCAGTTTTCTGTTAAAATAAGATGCCAGATGAAATTACTAGCAGGAAATATGACATGAGAAACACAAATTGAAAGGCAATTTAAACTTGAAGTAAATTGTCCCACTGGAATACCCAGTACTTTAGGTCAGACTGCAGAAAAGCCTCAACTTCTAAAAGGTATTCTCAGGCTGCTGATAATAGTAAGTGTTTAAGGTCACCTTCACATTAAACTGCATTCTGGTTTTCTCAGCTGAAATGATGAGAAAAATCTCAAGCAATCTAGAGCATCTTAAGAAGAAGTCCAATGTCACAAAATTTACTCTGTACAGAGTATTCTTCATTTCCTTTGGAGAGACATCTAAAATGATATGACCAAAATGGCAGTATTTAATTTATTCCTACATGTACTGTCTTTGGTATTTGGATTTTAATTTAAGTTTTGGCATAAAGCTGAAAAGACTGTGGTTATAACCTACACCCTGTGAAGTTTACCTAGGACTGCAGGAAATTACCTAGCTTGCAAGAAAATGTGGATAGAGTCTCTGGGTGAAGTAGATCTGAGGAAGGTGCTGAGTTTAGAAATGAATTTTCAGGACCTCTCTAAAGCTGCCAGGCAGATGTTTTATTTGGATGGAAACACCTACCTTATATACATGTTTTTGTTCCTTTCTGTTGTATTGAGAGGTACCAGTATGTTAAATTATTAACTTGAAGTAGTAGTCATATGTAAGATTATAATGGCTGAGGTAAAAATTGACAAAAAGCATGTCATCCTCAGAGAGTTTTTTGCTATTGGAAAGATTTATCTGATTTCATATTGGTTCAATTCAATTTCCTTTGCCAACAAAATTCATCTTCCTAGTAGTGGTAGCAATGTATGCGAAATAAATGAATGGCAAACAAGGTTTAGGTAAAATACACAAATCTCTTAAAGAACACAGATCCTTAAAGCAAAATATTTGTAGAGGATCATATCCCCTGGTCAACAAACAGGAAGGAGGGAAGGTTCGGGATTCCAAATGCTTATTATCATTTGCTACTTGGAGCAGGAGACGCAGCCTTGATTGCCCTGATTGCAAGATGCCTGTTCTGCAGATGCAAGCAGCTGGTCTTGCCAATTTAAAGAAGCCAGAAACAAAAGGTGAAATGCAGAAAAGGTCCTTACAGAAGCTTTACCATACAGTATAAATGTGTTTCACTACTATTCTACCCTTTTTTTTTCTAATATGTCTTAAGAGATTGGATTTCCCAGATTCAGGCTTCTGCCTGAACCTATTTGCCATCAGGGGACATTCCCTGTTTGCCATGCACAGGTGCTGTGGGACAGGGTTCTTGCTGGTACAGCCCTTGAGGACCAACCTGCCTTTGCTGCCTCCTAACAGCACTAAGTTGTAAGAACACTCGTGTATAGCATCGGTTTAAAAACAAACACACCAACAAACAAAAAATGAATTTATTTTGAGTTTCTAAATAGGGTAATGAGGTATCAGAGCACTCAGAACAGATGATCAGACTCTCTCTGGGTTGTGACAGCAGTTTCTATGGCAAGGGCCTTTGCAGTGACATCTTCATCTGGATCAGGATTGACTCCCTGAACTGCAGCTCCATTGAATACTTACATCCAGCTGGTCTGTAGTCCTGTGTGACCACCTCAGCATATGCATGAGCTAACGCTTTTGATTATCCTAAACTGCATATAGAACATATCATATCTAAACTGTGCTCAAAAGACAGTCCTGAGTGATCATTTCTGCGTACGCAAGCACAGTACCTAATGATTGTTTCCAATTCCTTCTCCATGTACTGTTTCATCCATTCTGCAGCAAGAACTGAGCAAGAGTCTCTAGGGCAGCCAGATTCTCCATCCCAGATGTTAATCAATGCACTGAAGCAAACCAATAGTCCTTATGAATTGCCCTGTGCACAGCAGGAGTAATCTCCAGAACTGTCTGAATTTCCCACCCGGAGAGCTCTGGCAACCATTAGTGAAATGTTTTGTGGTGAAGGTAAGGAGGGTTCTGTCAATCTTCTTGTCTCAAATCAGGTATCTGTTTGCCCCATGCAGAAGCTGGGGGACATCTGATTAGCCAGAGGACTGATGACCAAGTGCACTGGATGTACACTCTGGCAGACATCTGCTACTCAGCTACAGCATGATTGCCACTACAGGACAAACTTGAATTTCATCTTTATGTCACATTTATAACTTTAATTACATAAAGCTTGTCATAAATGTCCATGAATTTTGGGGCATTTAAAAAAGTTATTTGTGCTTGTTTTGCAGTTCATTCCCTGAAACTAATAAGCTTTAATTAGAGCAAAATCTCTATCATTTACAACACTCATGATTAGGACAGACATTCATGATTAGGACATTAGGACATTCATAATTAGGAACACTCCAGTCATACAAATAAGCACCTCTCAGCAGGATCAAGATGATATTCTGAATGAGAATAAGTCTGGGTAAAATTTTCTGAACTACTATATCTTCTGTTTGCAGGGCTTTTTTTTCTGTGGTTGTTGTTGTCTTATCCTACAGAAACACAGGAAAAAAAAAAGATTAAATTAATGATACTCATCATCCTGCCAGAAAGACTTGATGGCTTAATCATTATGGCATGGTATTATTGGCACATAACTCTTTCTTGAACTCATTCTAGTGAGAGAAAGATTTTTATTTTTATTTTGCCATTGGAAACTACAACTGTTCCTACACTGTTGGTTGGTTGCATGAAGAAAACTAAATTGACAAACCTGGACCACAGCTTGAGGTTCTTAGTGAGCAGTGGGATCATTTCTAGGCCTATGATGCATCAGTGTCTCTTGCTGTAACATCAAACTTTAATGAAAATAGATGCTTCAACTTTGAAGACAAAATAAATCACTGAAAAATGTACAAACCTTTCTTACAGGTTGATTTAAAATGTACACATGATAAAAAAAAATGTCCACTTTCTACTCCACTTGAAAAAATATATCTTTACAAGGTTCTACAATTTTGTAGCGAGAAGAAACATTTTTCTTTTGCTTACCAACAAGAAAAAATGAACAAAATAAAAATATTTATATTTTGAAAGTTGACAAATGCAAATTAATATAGGGATGTGCCTTTGATGAAACCAAAGAAGACATTTTTCTCCAAAAGAGAAATAAAGGTTGAATTCATCCTACAGTCTTCTCTTTTGTTCCCCTCATGCAGTTCAGTCATGTTCTCACTTCCAGCATGCTTAAGAAATCTTCACTTAAACCTCTGTGAGTCTCTTAATGGCCACTCTTCATAAACTTTGCATTGTATAAGGTAAATTTACAATTCCTTTCATAAAGCATTCATAAATGTGAATAAAGAGATAAAAAAATAAAAATTATTTGCCAAAATTAGCTTATATGCAAAGGGCAAAATGAGCAGCATTTTCAAGCAGATTATCCCCTGGTTAGCTTTCCTTTCCCCATTTACCCCGGTCTCCACTCAACATCCTTCTCTTGTCCATTAGAAGTTCTGGAGTTTTCCACAGCCATATCACTTGTGCAGACAAAAGATGCATGTAAAACTGTAGTAAGAGGTTTCAGGTTTGAAAATTTTCTGAGGAAATAACACAAGAAGGCAGATGAAGAGCTCAGAATGGGAACTGGCTGGAGCTTATCTGCTAATTGCAGTGTCTGTAGCAGTACCAGTGCTGTCTTCTGTTTGCAGCAGGGCTGTGGATACCAGCTACATCCAGATTCCTCCTTTACTTATCCTTGGACTCATCATACGGGATGGGAGTAATTTGACTTTATTGTTATGATTAAATCACTGTACGGTACAGGGCTTGGAGTTTTAATTTCTGGCCACTGTAGTCAGCATTGCCCCTTTGCTCTCAGCAACACAGACAAGACTGAATTTTGCTGTTTGGAGAAGAAAAGCAGTATAAATTTGGAGATGAAAGTTTCAATGGATACATCTTTTCTTCTGCCTTCCATAGGGACACGAATATTCCCTGGAATAGGAATTCATCAGGGCCCCAGCCACTAGTTTCCTGGGTTGACAGGTTCAAAACCCTTTCCATTTCCTCTAGCTCCACACAGAAATGTGTTGCTGTAACCAGTGTCCTGTAGCACATTCCTGTTTTGAGGTGTTCTGAAGTCTAGTCACAAAACCAGTGGTAATCGTGTATGTGGCAGAGCTGAGAGCACTGGCTGCAAAACCAGCAGTCCTACCGGTTGTCTGCCCTGCACCTCCCTAATGCCAGTCTGGCTTCAGTCGGCAGGAACAAGACTTCATAGAATCATAGAATCATAGAATGC
>JAUBNY010000114.1:286727-311735 GCA_032275445.1 Crypturellus soui | reverse complement strand
TGCCCCATTACAGGGTCCCCATTTATGATTCCCAACAAATATTCAGTCTCATCCTCTCTACTTTCTTGCAAAATAGAGTTGTTCTTTCAGTCCTTTCACCCTTTTCTGATTTTAGATGGCATATATCTATTATGTCAAAATAAAAAAAAAATCAAATTCTCCCAGAGTTCAACACTGTAAACAAGCTCGATCTCTTCTTTAGTCTAAGTTCATAAAACATAAATATAAAAATATAATAACTGCCTCCATAAGAAAAATGCATTGCATAAGTTAATAGAATTTGATGTGTCTTGCAGATTTAGAGAACTCTGGGTTTGATATAGCATAGGTCATGTAGATTAAGACAAAATTACATATGTCTTAGTTATATGTCAGCTTTGACAACATCTCAATATGTCATTATGACAACATGTCATTAATGCTAAAAATGGTCAGGATTCTTTGTTCCTATGTATATCAAAATTCTTTCTGTTTTAGAAAGAGAGGATATATTATCTCCTTGAAGAATTTACACAAAGTTAAAAAAATAAATAAATTTGGCTTGTAGTTTTACAGAATTTTAAAACTCCACCCAGATTTTCCATGATTTTGCAAGTCTAATTTCTGCTTCCACTTACTGCAAAATTCAGTTTGTCTGGTTTCATTTTGGGATTAAGCCCACAGCTCTATTCCACAGTGTTTTCCTCCTTGTTTTATCCAGGTTATGTATATCTTCCAGTCAGGTATTAAATTCTTAAAATTAAAACTGTTTGAATTAGCTGTAGATCCTAAGTAAAACAAAATAGATGCAACTAGGAGATTATCACCTAATCAAATGTAATTGAGAGAGAGGACCAAAACAAAATGAGGAGGATGGAGCTTTTGAAATAAAAATAAAATAAAGGGCAGATGCATATTAGAGTTTCAGTAAGACAGCAGAGAGCATGCTGTCAGGAGCAATATGAGATCAGAGCTGTTTTAATCTGAAACCAAAAAAAGTAGAGTAGTTTTCAATGTTAGTTAGTAAAGCCTATTTTAGGAGATGCTAAAGATAAAGTTGAAGTCACCCATTTTATTTCCACAGCTTTTCTCTGTTGAATATAAATTACATTTAATGACATTATTTCACACATATTCCAATTGACTTAGGAGCATGACCTGCAAACAAATTGGCAGCACTGACTTTATAGCCTTGCATTTCATGCTCCTCTTAGCCACTAGGATTCAATTTAATCATCTCACCTCATTGTCTTAGGGAAATATTATCAGACATGGAAAAGATTGCTGGCAAGGCTCTAAAATTCAGATCAATATTCACCACAGTATGCAGAATATTAAGAACAATTTCAAGAGAAAACCCCTGCACTTCAGATTAATCTTGCAATGAGTTTTTACACACAGAGGAGAGTTAGTATTGACCTACGTAATTTAGGCACATAAAGAAGGAAAATATATTTACCAGGAATGTCTCACTGATTTGTTGGCTAAAATCCCATTGAATATGAAGGGCAACACATATGTGCTATAAAATTGCCTCAGCATTAGTCACAAGAAGGAAAAAAAAAACTTTTGCATTTCCTGTTTGTAAAATATATATATATGTGTTAATTGTTTCTAGATATCAAGCCATATTTTGGGCTCTTCTTGATTGGTGACAATGACTCATTTCTTGGTTAATTTTTTTAATAGTCATTATGAGGCAACACATTTTATGGCCTGATCTTTTGCTCTGGGCTCTTACTTAATTCACTCCCAATGAATCAGAGGTAAAGTTGCTGGCAGTAGCTTCATTTCCCAATATCTTATGGCAGTAGTCTATTTTCCTGTTGAAATGACAGGAGAGGAATGGCATAGACAGCATTATCCCCCTGCTATCAGAGCTGAGGTCAGCGTTCTCCAGCTTTTTGTCACCAGTCCTGTTCTAATTCTAAATAAATGACGCTTTTTTTTCGTGGTGTTGTTTCTTCTGGTACTGACACACACAGTCATTGCCATCCACACTTCACTCATACCGGCATTTTACAGATCTCCACAGAAGGTGCTTGCTCTCTGTACAACCTTTCAAAGAAGCACATGTATAAGTGGTGAAAATGACAGTACTACGAGAATGATGGTCAGGTATGTTCAAATGTAGTGACAAGAGTTTGATCTACACAGGAGATTTATTTGTTCACAGTTCAACTTATTGCCTTTTAATGAGAGAGATCTTGGCACAAAAAACATAATTTTAATGTGTTAGCAATTTTATGCATTGCATTATGAATGCTTTCTCTGAAACATGAAGTACAGAATCTGAAACTTCTTTAACTAATCTATAATTGCAATTAAACATCTACATCTTGCTGCTGCCTTTGCTAAGCTTGACATTCCTGACAGTTGCTTGTCTAAACGCTTCCTGAGAGCCCTGAGTGAATGAAATTCTACAACCTTTAGGCACTTTCCTATATAAGTAACCTGTTATATGGATTCTCTAGACTTGAAGTTAGATATGTTCTCCTAATGCCAATCTGCTATCTATCTATCTCCTTTGTTGCCAATACAGTTATTATGTCTGTTTTTATCAAAACGGCTTTGGAAAAATGTTCTTTCCTCTTTTCCTATGCATCCCTTTACATATGAAAAGACTTCTCCCCTATCTCTCAGTCTTCCCTACTCTAAAGTAGTTCTTAGATCTTATTTCATCCCTGTGCTTAGGTCTTCCCCGACTGCATCATAATTTCTAGACTTATGATCATCACTGCAGTTACATGTAAGATGTTTACATATTTTTTTCAAGTCTGGAAGGAAAAAATATATATATTATCCTTCCTTTCCTGCCTTTGCTTTTTTTCTTTACAAAAAAAAATAAATATCTCGTGAAGGTTTATTGCATGTAACAACAAGACAAATACATTTTCTAACTACAGATTAACTACAGAATTTAACTTAAAACTTACTGTATAAAAGCAATGATTGAACCTTTATTAAAGTCAGTTCTAGTGCTGTCCTTTTCTTAGTAACCTGTAGTAGGGTGATGCTTCCTCTGTTCTTCAATGAAATATCTGAAAAACCTAAAATTGAAGAAGGTTCATGATGTTAAATGGCATACATATAAATATGTATTTATATATTACCTTTATATTTATATATTTATTCTAGATAAGGTTCTCTTTTTCCAAATGAATTCATAGCTGTGAGTTTCCCTTTGGCATACCTAGACAGGTTATCTAATAGGTTATCATCTGTACATATCTACTTCAAAGTAAAGTACTGAGGAATGAATGAAAACATCAGAATACTTGACAGGACTACAGTCAGACAACACCAAAAGCAGTCCCCTACTAGTGTAAAGTGTTAAGTTTTGCTATTCCAGTAATAAGGAAAATGTTTCATGTTCTACAAAGTCTGATACTTCTAATTATCTTCAGCATGTTTTGATTTAACTTTTGGCTGTCTTTCTCCTTGCTGACCGTTCTTTCTGCTCATGAAACCAGACTCTGGTGATCACCTATCCAAAAAGAAGGAAAAAAAAAGCAGTTGTGACTATCGTTTCTTCTTGCGAAGTGGACTTAATTTGTCATCTTTTATGCATACAAACTCTTGACTCTTTCTTTTCCTGCTCATTGGCTCATTAGGTTCTGACATGTAAATGTTAACCCAAAGAGGTATAAGCAGTTATTGTAATAGTAGTTCACACTAGGTGATATGGCTGTCATTCAATGTTATTTATTTTTATAAAACCTATAACACTAAAAGATGTTACAGCGTAAGGGTTAGATCAATGGTTACATCAATAACTCAATAGCCATAAAACAAATAAGTCCTAAATTGGCCTGTTCAGTAACCTGATATGAGCTAGTGCTGTTTTTTTGGTGTCCCAAAGTTATTCAGTGTCCTCATACATCTGCTAGTGGCCACCACTGTGGAGGAAGTTCTCCTTTTGGTATATTATTCTGCAGTTACATAGATGCTGGGTCACTGGGTGGATCCCAGTTGATGACAGTTAGCTACCACATCAATCTGGACCTTTCAGGGGACCCCATAAATGACAAAGCAGTTTCAAATTGTCTTTTAGCTCATTCTGTCTGGTTTCTGTTGCCATTCTTCGCTCAACTTATGCTTATTTTGAGCAACTATTAATACAAAAAATTAGACATTCTTTCCTATAGTGCTTAAAGAAATTCTCTTTGTTCTCCACCAAATCCCATGTAAAATGCATTTTCTAATGTTTGTTTAGCTACAGTTCAGGTTAAGTTAAAACCTGCCATAAACATACACCTTCTCTGGAACCCCAGGATATAAACAGAAAGGGGTTTAGTGGTTAGGCTGAGATATAGGTTATTTCTTGGTTTTGTACTATTCTGTGTAATAGTACCATTTTATCTCTTGTGTTAGCATGTATTACATAACCTCAATATTGTTTAAATCTTCTGTTCAGACTGGGTCTACAAGGCTGTATTTTCTGTCTTCCTTATATGTTCTCATGTGGCACTGTGTGAAAAGCTTAATTAAAGTGATCTCATCCTTTACTTCCTTCTTATCCATTAGAGTAAAAGTTACTATGTCAAAGGAGGAAATTAGATGGTTTTGACACGATTTGTTCTTGAGAAAGCTGTGTTGGTTGTTTATTATCACCTTTTTATTGTCTTGTAGAGTGTTTATAAACTGGCTGTTTAATAACTTCTCTCAGTATCTTTGAAATTTTGAGAATACTATGACTGGTCTGTGAGTTCTCACCTTTCTTGTATTTGAAAATGAATGTTAATAGTTTGCGCTCCTTAGTCCCCTGAGACTTCTTTCTTCTATGAGATCTCAAAGAAAATGGCTTGTGGCATTCAGATCCACCTCAGCTACTTCATTATTCTAGATTTTTGTTCCTTTCTTTCCTTTCTATCTACCCCTGCCCTGCCCAATCTAATTGCATCAAATTAATTTATCTTTACCATTTTATTTTATTCTACTTTATTTTTATTTATTTTAGTTAGGGTTTCTGTTTTAGAGTATATTACCCTAGCTGCTTGGTCACAAACTGCTCAGCAAAGAGGAAGATAATATGGCATTGAAAACCTTATCTGTCTTGAAAGTTTTCTGCTTTATGATCTCTTTCTCATAAGAGATCTGCCTTTTCTTTTCTAATCTTCAAACTTAAGATGTATTTATATACCCACTTCCCTTCTTGTTTAGCATCTATTTTATACCTTAATGTTTCAGATTTTATCCCTAGGTGGTTGTACTGTTCCTTTTATACTTTATACTGTTACTTAGTAATGAAGTTTTGCTTTCACATTTCATACATTTTTGACATCCTTTCTTATTTTTTTCTGGTCCTAGCGGAAATCCTGGTCTAGCTGTATTGCATTTTTAATTCTGTCTTCTGTTATTCCTCTAGTTCTGGAGGGTTTTATTTATTCTCAACAACTGATTATTCTTCTGTATTGTTTTTCACAGAAAACCTTGCCATGTCACTCATCTGTTCTCCAAATTAGTGGAAATCTCCGAGATGTTCGCTTTTATTCTCCTTTTCTTTCTTTTTTTTTTTTGAATCATGAACTGTATCCTCCTATGATCATTCCCTTTCTCCTTCTAATCTTGAGCCACTTCCTCTATGTTAAAAACAGGACTGTTTTCCTAACTAACTCCCATTTCACATTGTCCCCAGTGCTTTCCAAAACTTTTGTTTGAAGTTATGTCTGACTGCATTATTTTTAATGGATATTAGATAATTAAAAATTCCTTTAATCACTATTTCTCAATTTCTCACTCTTTATGTTACCCAAAACAACCCATATCCTGCATCTTGTAAACAAATTTAAAGTAGTTTCTAACCATTAAAAGGCTCTGTACTTTTCTTTTTCATATGTACCCAGAAAAAAATCAAATATATCATTCTTAATACTTATCTCCTCTCTTTTTTTTTTTCTGTCATTTGTCTTTTAAATTCCAGTGTTGTGGCTTTTCATGAATGATTGTGATACATGTGTGTGTATTAGGACTTCAGATTCTGCAAGTGTTTTATATTTTGTGAGGTTTAGACCCTGCAGCTCAGGTGGCTGCCCATTTTTCTTCTCCCTCTTCTGTTAGAAAAATGCCACAATCTATTCTCAGTTCTTTTGGCTAGATAACACTTTTGTTTCACTCAGTTGAGGACATTTATCACAAGCTCCCATCAAAATTAATGTACATTTTCTTTCTCTAGATTCCTGAATTGATGGTTCCCTGCTTTATGGTATAAAACTGGTGGTAAACAGAGGTTTTATACTTTGTTAAAATGTGGGTTCATTAAACATTTGTTCGTAAATATTTATTCATAAATATTTATATTTATTCATAAAATAAAATAAATAAATAATAAAAAATAAAATAAAAATAAAATAAAATAAAATTTTTTTTTGGCCGATTAAGGAGGGCAAAACACCTTGTATTTTTGTCAATCACCATGACTAGAATTGTGGGAAGAATGTGGGAAGAATGGGAAGAAAAAATATTCATAATAATACGTTTCATCTTTGTGCAAGTCAAAATAATTTGTCTCCTTCAGAAAGTCAAAGCAATTACCATTACTGTGACTGTAAATACTGTAAATGGTTGAGTAAACCAATAGTATATGCCATCCCTAGTTATTAGAGGTTGCATACCTATCCCATATGTAGCTGACTAACTGTAACTATTAAGTAACAATTATTATTATTATGTATTATTATGTATTATAACAAGATACAAAACTGATGAAGTAGCTTTCCTGCAGCTGTTAGCTGGGCTAATAGCCTGATGTTTTTTGTTTCCCTCATATTGACAAGAACTCTTAGGACTCAGAGGAACATAACACTCAAGGGAGATACTGGGAAATTTTTGTCCAATACTTCTAACTCTATCATTTACATTTTTCTGTACTGCTTATCTAAGTTGGACTGACATTTAATTTTAAGCTCTCTTTATACTCTTCATATATGATATATTCTCCTGTGCTCCTGTGCTTGACAAGTGCAACACCTTCATGGAACTCTTCCTTATCGTTAGAAAATTCAATGTTCATACATGGATATTTATGTAGAAATTATAAATCTTTCCTAGAACTTTTATCCTAAACTAGAATACTTGATATATAACTCCTATTGCTTGGATAATTTATTTACCCTTCCTTCCAGAGTCTTTTACTTCTGGATTTTATATGCATGTATTTATATACAATAAACATTTCCTATAAATTTATGTAAACACATTATATTTTTTTATATATGTGTGCGTGTATTTATATATCACATGATATCCTTATGCAGCTCACATAATGACTAAAATACATTATCATTTTACAGATCCATTTATTTTGCTTGTATCTAGAAAGAAAGATAACTTCATCAGTCTTTCCCAGTCAGAGTGATAGTCCAGACTAGAAATGCCAGGTAGGAGTACAGCTTGGTAGCTGGTTCAACCTCAAGTTTCAGCTAGGAAACACCTTTCAGATTAGGTAGAACATTTTGTCTGACTTTCTTTTGTATGGACATAGGCCACAGAATATCTCGAAATCCTGTTCCTTGAAGTGAAGTATGAAGACTCGGGTATCTGCTTGTAGAATATGCTTCTGCAGGTTAAAACAAGGAGGAGCTTGTAGCAGCATTAGCATATTTTCCTTGATTTTTGACCCTTTTTCCTTTAGGCTTCCTGAGTGAGAAAGAGAAGACGTTGCTTCATTGAACACTTTAACAATAAATCTTCTTATAAATGATAGCAGTGGTGGAATAAAATTGCTTTTTGACACTTTTTTTGACATGAACAGTATGTATATACGGGATATTGAAGGATATTCTAAATAGGTGTAAGACCGTCAGCAATTTTAACATAAGTAAACCATTGGGGAATATAAAATCAAGGATAAATCCATGTACTTTTCCTAACCTCTCACAACTGAAATATTACAATACCGTCAACTGCAGTTTAAAATAAAGCTAAAACAATTGGTTACTATTCATGCTGATTGACTTTCATTTTGATTGAAACATAATAGTCATGAAATTCTAAAGAAAATATATAATAGCTCCACTTTTATCAATATTGTCATTGGCAAATCAAAGTACAATATAAATCTATCAGGATGAACAGTTATATTTCTGATAGGGGATTTATTAAGCATGAATATATATTTTAGGAAAATGAGTCTGAACTTCATTCCGTAATCTTAAGAAACATTGTTATGCATCTTAAATATGGGACAATATAAAAGCATACTCTTCAATTTGAAAATCTGCAAAGAACATATATTTCTGTAATATGTTCTTAGGATGCATTTAGTGCTCAAAACTGAACTGAAGTGCAATTGAGAGGATAGAGGGAGATTTGATTAGGATAACAGGAACTTACCTTATATGTGTCCTATTTCTGCTTAGATATCAGGTGCCCCATGTTATACTTTATTACAAAAGAAAAATGAGCACTTTGTTGATATGTTTGTTCCTTGAAAATCCTGATTTCCAGTTAGCTCAGAAAGTAATCTACAGTAATCCATATAGATCTGTATTGGTATACTCTATACAGCAGAAAATGCTTTTCATAAATTTAGGACATAAATATTGTCTGGGGGTATACTGGAAAAGGAATCTGCATGTCTTGGACTACATGCTCTTTTGCAATTACAGATGGAATGGTTGAGGTTGGAAGGGACCCCTAGAGATCTAATCCAACCATCCTGTTCCAGCAGGGATACCTAGAGCATGTGGCACAGGATGACATCCAGGCAGGCTTGGAAGATCTTCAGTGGAGACTTGACAATCTCTCTGGGCAGCCTGTTCCAGTGCTCTGTCACCCTCACAGGAAAGAAGTTATTCCTCACATGGAGATGAAACTTCGTATGTTTCAATTTGTACTCACTACACCTTATTCTGTCCCTGGCCACCTTCCCTTCCATGGGGGAGTTTGGCTCTATTCTCCCTACATCGTCCCCTCAGGTATTTGTATGTGTTGATAAGATCCCCCATCAATCTTCTCCAAGATAAACAGTCCTAACTCACTCCTGAGATAGATGCTCCAATCCCTTATCATCTTTGTTGCTCTACGCTAGACCCTCTCTAGAAGTTCCACGTCCTTCTTGTACTGGAGAGCCCAGAACTGCGCCCAGTACTCCAGGTGCGGCCTCACCAGAGCTGAGGAGAGGGGCAGGATCCCCTCCCGCGACCTGCTGGCAACGCTCCTCCTGATACAGGCCAGGATCCCATCAGCCTCCTTGACCACGAGGGCACACTGCTGTCTCAGGGTTAACTTGTTGTCAACCAGGACTCCCAAATCCCTCTCCACAGAGCTGCTTTGCAGTAGGTCAATCCCTAAGCCGTGCTGGCATCTGCGGTTATTCCTTCCCAGATGCAGGACCCTGCACTTGTCCTTGTTGAACTTCGTGAGTTTCCTCTCTGCCCAACTCTCCAACCTGTCCAGGTCCCTCTGGATGACAGCGCAGCCCTTTGGAGTATCAGCCACTCCTCCCAGCTTGGTATCATCTGCAAACTTGCTGAGGGCGCACTCTGTGCCTTCATCTAAGTCACTGATGAACAACTTCAACAGCACTAGGCCTAGCATTAAGATCAAACTGCTTGTGGAAGGTTTTATTTTTATTTTACAGAGTTTTAGCGCCCTCTCATTATGTCCTTCCATATCAGTTAGGTGGTAATTCAGACAATCTTCTTCTGAATTTGGAAGTGTCCTCAAATTTATATAATATAACTGGGTTATAATGCTTGAGAAGGTAACATATTACTTCATAGATGTCAATAAATATTGACTCTTCTTAGTGGTTCTTTTTCTCCACATCCACTAGTTAGCATATCTATCTATCTGGCTTGTTTTCTGTGTTGAGTGTCTGGGACCAATATTACTACATTTTTCTTTCCTTGTCAAAAAATCAATTATCAGTCAAACTAAATGCTGAGATGATGAATTGTAAGAAAGGCAGCACATGAGTCTTAGAGGCAGGAATTTATCAACTCACTATTCAAAGTAGAATAAAGGATAAATGAGCTGGACTGCTTAGCTGATAATTGCTAATCATTTTTTTGTTGCTAGAAATAATTAATCTATTCTGCATAGTATAAATTGCTAATTTCTATTAAAACACTAATGCAAGGTTTCTATAGTATTCTGTGTAGGATTCTATGGAAAAAATGTACTGGGGGGCAATATTCTCTACAAATGTTTTATTTTTTCCTTGTGTTTGCTGCTAATTACCATCTTATTATAAAAATAATATGAGTAGTCTTTCTTTAAAATTGTAAAAATTGTACTCTCAAAATAATAGTTGGTCAAAATAAATAGGTTCATTTCTGGGAAATGTCTTCACTGTATTGCTCACTATACATAATTAATACATCTTCAATGATGCAAGTGATCTTAAGTGTTTAGGTTTCAGTTTTCTAAGTTGACTGGTCTGATATTTCTGTTGATATAATATTTATAATCTATACACAATCTAATTTCCTCTATTATTTCAGCTACAGTAGAACTAAAGTTACGTTATCTGTCATTTTTCTATGTACTGACAAAACTTCCTATTGTAACTTTTCATATTAATGCTATATTATACTTTTATAAAATGTTTGAACTATTGGAATGACATGTTGAATCCCAGAAACTAATCTTACCTACCAAAATACATTGAAGAAAAGTGATATTAGTCTGCACACTTTGCTAAATAAAGATCCTTGTAAGATTAAAAAAAAAAAAACATTTCTGCAGAGTATCTGGGCATCCTGAAATTTTTGATAGTTTTGTCTAAAAGCAAACTAATTTTTTTTTCTCTCTCTTAAGTTAGATACTATCTTTCATCCCACTAACTTAGTTTTATATGTACCCTTTTATGTATTGCTGTGTTTCTAATTGGAGATGTAGAATTTTTTCTAGACCTTGTATTTATACATCTATCCTGTAGTGTGTGTGTTTAGGGAGGGTTATATTGCAATAAAAGAGAGGACAAAAATGCACACATCTAGAGCGCATCAGAAAGCCTAAAAATGCTATGCAATATCTAATATATATTCCTAGCTAAGACAATATATCTTGTGTTAATAAGCATTTAATTGTAATCTATAATGTGTGCTGAACCTATATGCAGAAAGAACTCCTCCCCCACTCCAAAAAAAAAAAACAAAAAAACAAAAAAAGACCTTATGTCTGTTAGAGCAGATGTAACAATGTTTGGCTCTAAAGCTGTTGTAGATTTTAAGATTATTTGCTTTATATGGTAGTAAGGAGACAGAAGAATGAAATGGATTATATATAGTAGGAAGAGAACCAGGTAAGATAATTAAATTAATCAGATAAAGGAATTTTGAGAAACAGTTCTTTTGCTTAGAGCTTCCTTTGCTGTCAGCATGTTTAAAACTAATTTAATTGGATTATCTGAATCATCTAGTGAGATGAGGAGCACTGAAAGTTCTTATTTCACCAGGGCATGTGGAGGGCAGCTAGTGATTAGTCCATGAACTCTAACTTATTAGAAAGGATATTGTATTGTAAGGAGTCAAATACAGAGCTTGGCTGAAAATGAAGGTTCGAGAGACGAATTGTTAAGGTTTCAGAAAGACAAACTGACATCCATGAAAATCCAGTCTCAGTGGACAATGACAGACTTGAAATTATTCACAGTATAGAAGTCTGACAAAAAAGAAAGGATGCAATGGAGTGTTGTCATTTGTGTTTCCTTCCAAAGGGTAAAATAAAAATATAGATTCTTGTAGTAATGCTGGAACAAATAAAGCTTCTTTCTATTTATCAGGGACTGCGAAAGAAAGTTTTTTTCAGTGTAATGTCTCCATCTCTAGCTTTAAAAATACAGAAAGTAAGGGGATTCAATTGAGTCTTGCAGGAGCTTGTATCTTGTCTTAAAGATTTTGTCACAGAAAGCAATTCAGTGCTGCTCTGTAAGGAAAAATGTTGTTGTTAGAAGATGTCTTTAATAAAAACAGATCTTACTTGTATATAGGATATCTAGGAGAGCAGTGTGCATAACAGGCGCTCGAACTTCAGCAATAATTCTATAGACTATTCAACAGAGTGGAGTGTGCAGAAGAGCAATCTGTCTGACGAAGGAGGGCACTGAAGTAAGCTCAATTTTCAATCTATTTGGCAGCTAGCCTTGAGCAATGATTACTTTTAAAGGTTTCCAGTAAAAATGGGTAAATTAGGTACAGAAAAATGACTCAAAAAATCAATGAGAGAGTTATCCAAGCCAGTGGCATTACTTGTGGGATTTCTTACAGCATTCAGTAATTTTTGCAGTGCTAAGCCCTATGTCAAATATCCTCTCTATGCTGATCTTCATTAGAGGAATGAAGTCAAGGGCTGAGGATGTGCTCTAACAAAAGAAGCTTATTCCTTTAAAAACTAATTTTGAGCATAGCTTCTTAAGACATTTTAGTGCCTAATGCCAATCCGTTTCAAAAGGAGCTCATAGAGGGTGTTGGCTGAGTACCTTCAACATTAAAATAAATGGGAAGTATACCCCTTCATGTAAAGATTGATCCCCTCATCTGCTTACATGTCAAAATTATCCTTATCAACTCACAGTGTATTTTATCTTCAGATAACTCTGTATCATTTGATGTATTTGTGTACAGCATAGACGTATGCAAAGAAATTGTCGCTCTGACATGGCTGATTGTGTCTTGATAGATAGATTACTGTCAGCACTTGAAGTGGTTTGTTTAGATGTTTATCTCAAAATGTACCCAGTGTACAAAGAGGTATGAGCTTTATAGCACCATGAACTCAGCAGCGCACTTTCATAGATCTGCTACTTCTCTTCTGAAACACGGTATTGGCAGTTTTTACTACCATCAAATTGACTATTAGTTGGCATATGTGAAACCAGAAATAAAGACCACAAATAAAAGTAACTAGACCATCTAGATTTATAAGTAACTACTGCTCTATTCATTAATAAGACAAATATAATGAATTCCTAAATTATGGTAATATGTTTAGTGTTCATTTGAAACCACACTGACATAATCAGTAGTCCTACAGCGAAACTTCGGGTCTTTTGTGATATGGTACAAACACTCACAGTTAAATTTCTACACAATTGGACAGTAAAATTTGATGTGACTAGTTAGTACTTTGTTGCCAAACTTTCTCTGACATAGAGAATCGCTTATTAAAATGCAAACCTCATGATTTTTACATGAATCACTATTCCCAAAACAAAGCTGTGAGATTATGAATCTGTATCTATTCTATTTCTCTCCATCAAGCACAAGCATAAACAGTAATTATTTTATAGCAACTGCAGCTGAAACCAGCCATGTTCCAAGACCCCAGGGCTCTAACAGTGGCTACTCTCTCTTGGCATGAAATAGCGCAAAGTGGAACTGGGGTGTGGTAGAAAACCCTCAATGAAAATGAAAGAAGAAACTGTGTTGATATTCTTTTATGTCAATTGTATAATAAGGAGTCAGTGTAATGCAAGAGTATATTAGACATTAAATTGGTATTTCTCTTGTGGGCAAGGATGTGCCTTATTGCACACGGCTGTGTCAGTGGTGGGACATTTGCTAAGATAGACAAAAGTACGCTACTAAATCATTCTTTGGCAAAGTGTAGCACAAATACGTGCTTGCAGCCAACACTAATCCCTCTAACAGCCTGCATTTCCTTCTTTTACTCTGAAAATCAATTATGAAAGTGTCTGTCTGATACAACAGTGGAAATGACATTGCATATAAAGGAACTAAAGGCTTTTGACTGCTTAAGCAGTGAGAAATTTCAGGGCCTACACAATTGGTAGATTGAGCCCTGCAACTACATCCACTTCGTCTGTCACATCTAATCTGCTCAAAATACATGCCCTGACTCTTGAGTGTTAGATTGCCCAGAGAACATGATGCAAATACTTGCCCCGCCATGAACATGTGCATGCACAGAGGAAGATAAAGGTCACCCTTCAGCCATCTTAGATCATCAGAGCAACAAGACTGTACTGCAAATAAAATCTCACCACCAGTATGATGCTCCTCTTCTTCAACCGGCTTAGATATTTTTCATTTCTTACTCTAGAAGAGTGGAAGCTATGTTGGGTCCTGCCAGCTGGACATGATGGTGTTCAGCTGCATTCCTGTCACTGATTCAGCTCAGAATTATAGGTCTCTGGAGACCTACCTTTTTGCTAATGCCAAATTTCATTGCAAAGTTTTCTAGCTTTATATTTTTTCAGTAAAACAATGGGATTTTATTGCAAGTCCTGCTTGCCATTCTGATGTTGTTTGACTGAAACTGTTTCCAAAGGAATCTATTTCTTTGCCAGAATTGTTGATTTGAGTTCAGTTTAAGGCCAATGCAATTCTTGAGCAGAAAAAGTGAGCTTGTTTTCCATTAATTCTTCGTTCATCCTGTCTTATCATAAAGCATTCAGATTGGAAGATGAAATTACTCCTTCACATGTTTTAGGATACTCTAATTAGCATCCATCTTCACCATTCAGCAATTTTCTGCAATTATCTCTATCTTTCACTTTTAACGATTGATGAATTGCCCCATGAAAGTGCACTTTCGAAAGAGACGAGCAATAAAGGTAAGCATGAGAATAGACAGACCTCAAAATGCACAGTGCTTTATTATTACTACAGTGAAATTAACAGCATGTAGTAAAGATAAAATCATCTAGTTCATGAGCTGAGAGTATATGACAGCTCATATCAGAGTATGACCTTTTAAATTCATCACTCATCTATTCCATCACTCTATTCCTTTAACTTTATAATATATTAGTTTGTTGAGTAAATTTCATATATAAGCTGAAATAACTTTTATCTGAAGAAATGATTTATTAAACTTAAAGTAGTTTCTCTAATAGTAGTTAAATTCTCTAGAAGTAGTGTCCTAGAAATTGCTTGATAATGCCAAGAAGATTTGAAAGCTTTCAGTCCTTTACAGCCATGCAGAGTGCTGCCTTATGTGCTACCTCAGTGAACTAGGTTGTATCTCAGCTTTGAATTATTGCAAGCTGTAAACCTCATCTTGAGATCAGAGAGAAATAAGGTTGGAGTTCAAATTATTTAGTATTTTACAGCATATGCTGTGATCATTTTGATTGTTCAGGTTGTGAAAATGGATTGCATTAATCTGTTCAGCGTGTGAAAGCATTGCTGTCATTTACGTGATAATGGAATCTGTGCAAAGTTTTTTCTTTAATATGTATAGACTGTGTTTACAAAATAAAATAATACTTTCATCATTTTTAGGGTTTGTTCCTCTCATCATTTTTAGGGTTTGTTCCTCCTCTTCCTGCCTTTTTCGTGTAATTATCTTGATATCTTGTGCAAGTTTATTCTTAACAAAACAGCACTTACTACAGGGGGTGCCAAGGTCTCTCAAAGGACTCATTTCCTTTTTTCCCTGTTTTTATAATTGAAAACATATAATATGAATTGGTTTTGCACATTAGTTATTTCCTATTTCATTCTGTTTATCTAGTGATTTTCCCCTAGCATATTAGTAACTAAACTTCTGATCCTGCAAGTCTTTACACATGTGCTTAATCATACATATATAAACAGTCCCACTGACTTAAACAGAAATCTCATCTCTGTAAAAGCATTTGTAAAATATATCGCATGATTTTAGTCCAAGGATTTATATTTAGATTCCACCTAGAAACATGAAAGGAAAACTAATGCTTTATTTAGTCTATGTTTGCAACAGTTTGATGCACTGTGTTTTTTTTTCAATGCATAAAATGAAATCATATTTTCTTAGACACATAATCTATGGGCATATGCTTAAAGGAGAATTGCATAATTGTCATAGTTTTGAATTAGCTTGTTTGAAGATCCTTATATACATATATTTTTCAAATGGAAGCACCAGAGCATGGCTTTATAGTGTGATTGATGCTTTAGGAGGGATATGTAAAAGCAGTAGTATGACCACTGGCAATACATAAAGTTAGTCTGTATGTTCTGTCCTCTTATTTGTGAGACAAGGAATGATCTTAGCTGTATTATATTAGGAACATAGTCCATAAAATTCCTGCATAAAATATGAAAACTATGCAAAATCCTGAAATGAGTTTTTAAAAAGTCTGATCAGCCAGATGGATATATCTCTTGATTTTGTTCTTTTTCTGCTGGATTGTAAATACAACCAAGGAATGTTTAAAGCATCTGTAACAAACTAAGCTACTAGAGAGAAATCTCCTTCCTCTTTATTCAGTTTAAAGATTCAGTAATGGTTCATGTACAAACTTCTTTCTGGTCTGTATTTTAACTGAGTACAAATAATGTGTTAGTGTATAATTTAAGGATAATAGCAATAATTGGTTTTTCAGAGTGACAACCATTTATATCCAACACATCAAATGTTTTTAGAAAAAAAAATTCAATTACAAAAAATCTTTTCCACTATGTTTGTTTTTTTTAAACAATCAAATGATAATCAGATAATGTTTAAGCTTTACTGAGCAATTTTCCTCCCAGTAATGTTTCAGTGCTCATCAGCAAGAAATTGCCTTATGAGGGAAATGCTATTTGAATTTATAGCATTTCTGTCTCTATCTTGTGAATCAAGATACTTATTTCACTCATTTATATTAAGTGATAAAACTTAAAATACAAGAAATTACTATAATTTATTCAGTTAAGACTTTTTCAATTCTACACCACATGCTTTTCTGTGAAAAATAGAACAACTTAAACATGGCATCCATGCTGCATTAACTTGGATATAACCTACCACAGAATCTGGACATACAATGTGTTGAAAATCCATTACATCCTCATTTTCAAGCCATCCATCTGCACAACATTTTTTAATCCCATACATTTGTCTTTTTCTTTGGAAAACTGTGTAAGAAAAATAAGATTGTGCTTAAATATCTGCCTATGTTTGAGCTAGTAACCAACTACAAGAAAGATAAAGACATCAGATCTGATTTTTTTTATGCTTAATACTTTTGTGTTGTCAAATGAAGAATTCATATGCATTTTGTAATTCCACGATCTCTCTCCTCCTTGTCTTTTTTTTGCTTTTTCCCTAGAAGACTGGCAACACAGCATAACTGCAGCATATAAGTAAGATGCTGTTAGGTTGCTATACAATATAAGTGACTGGGTGAAATCTAATGATCATATTTTCTTTCTTTTTTGATGAAAATGATAATTCTTACACAGACAGGTAGACTTACATCTTCTTGTTTTCAGTTTTTGTTGTCTTCTCAAATAAAAGCAGCCAGGGGAGTTTATTGGAGCTTGATCGTTCTTCCAGTAGATTTTTGCTCAGAGTAGTTGAATTCAGCATTTCTGATAGTTGAATTTAGGGTTTCTCTGAATTCTTAATTCATTATACTCTGGCAATGACCAAGCGTCACTCCTTTGGTCTGCTCTCTTATTTCCTTCTATTTTCTCCTTTTCTTCTCCTTTACCTCCCTTTCAGCTTCTGCCTCACAAAATCAGACTGATAACTGGACTATTTATCAATAATAAAATGCAGTCTTGAATTTTGAAACTTCTTATAAAATTTCTTAATGGAAATATGACAGGATTATGGAAGGAGGTGAAAGGAGTCCAACAGACTACACTCCTTTACCTTGTTAGGGTTCAAATATAACAATGAAAGCATATTTTTTCCACAATCTGTCGTCTCCCACACTTGCTCTGTTCCTTTAGAAATTATAAATCTTATGAGGTCCAGTAGGATTTAAAAGTGAAATTTAAATGGCATCTGAAAAAACCTCTAAACTTAAAAGCACATTTTCAACAAAAAGACTTAAAGGACTTAGGGAAGAAAATAGCATTCCGATTACTTGTTTAGTTTTGGCTAAGAAAAAAAAACAGCCCTGTTAAAGATAATATAAAAACTTATAAACAGTTAATAACCAGTTAGATGTAGAGCTATAACTGCCTCCAGGCACGTTCTGATACTCCCCCACAAAGAAGTTTTGGGAGCAGGAAAGGTTGTTGTTTTTCTGGGACTTCAGCTCCCTTATTAAATTCAAATTTCAAAGAAAAGTTATCATGTAAAATTTTTAAAGAAATATTAATATTTTTATTTCCAGAAATGTAACAATGTATAAATGAGATAATTTATACTGTATAGCAACTTATCTGGATGAATATCAAACTTACACACTCTCTCATGTGTAAGAAAATGGCTTTTATCTCACTGTGTATTACTTCTAGAAAAGTAAATATTGACCTCTTCAATCAATACCTACCTCTAAGTCTGTAAAACACTCCACAGAACACTATATCACTTTATCAGCCAAATAAATTAGCAGTACCTGTGCTACCATTTTCAGATATCTATTTCATATTGCATAATGTATTTTTTGTGCTTATGAAAGTCCAAATAAAAATTTCAGTTGTATCTAGTTGGCAAATATCTACTGATATTTTAAAGAGAATTAACATGTTATGAATGATATTTTAAGAAAAACTGTGTAGTTAAATAGAAAACATTTTAAAATCTCTGAAGAAACAATGATCTTCAGCATATACTTTATTTTTAGTTGTTGAATATAAAAACAAAAGTAAAAAAAAAATGACCTTGATTGCCATAACCTGAATTGAAAAATAAACATCAGCAAAGTGTCTTACATATGGAAATAATTTTTGCTTTTACAATAAATTATTTAAAATCTTCCCATCTCCCTAAGAGCTTCAGGTAAAATTCTATCCCATCTTTTGCAAAGCCTTGGTCAGTGAATGACTCTTCATCCTGAAATCCAACAGGTAGGGAATATTTCTAGCTCCTCCCAAGTTTAAAATAATTATCTAACCAAATGCTGGTCTGCCATTGCTAAAGCTTACTGAGTGTATATTCTTTCTAAAGAGTACATTTTGGTAGTGTTTCTTAAAAAGTATTACTTTTTAAAGTAAACACATCACACACTTGTATTTGTTATGGTTGATTCACTTTAGTAGAAAGTACTGGTCTGTACTGAAAACTGCATTTCTTTGGAACAGTTGGTGGTTTTTTTTAGTGAGGCAAATATTTAGCTGAAACTTTGAAAGAAAACACTTGAAACATTAACTTGTCAATGAACAATATATATATATCATCTTTAAACTTTAAAAACATGTATGAATTTATGATTGGATTTGACCATCTTGAAGGTTTTTTCCTATCATAACAATTCTATGATTCGAGAATAATACATTCCAGAGTGTGTTTTTACCCCACTGATTCATGATTTCGATATCAAAAATAAATGATCTCTGAAGATCTCTGAATTAATGTGTCAATGATGCAATAAGCCACACTCAATATGACATTTCTAAAGCTTCTGCAAGATATCAAGGTGCCTAACTTAACCAGCATGTATTATTTTGAGGCAAAGAATGAGTCTGCTAACAGAATGATTCTTAACAACCTTTTTCTGTCAGACGTCCTTAAAGTCACAGATTACTGTTGTAGAGTGTTGCTGCATATTTATTATTGCTGTATATCATAGGGTCTTACAATGATGCAGTGCCTCCCTCATGTATGTGTGTTCAAAGGAGAAGAAGTAGAATAGATACAACTTTAAACATAAGATTTACTACTTTAATCCCTTAACTGCTTAGATGAAAACTTCACATTTGTGGAAATGGAAATTTCACTCTAACGAGCAGAGAGGGCCAAAACAAAATACAGGCTTTAGAAACAAGTTTATTATAGAGTAAAAACAAAACAAAACAAAACAAAACAAACTACTTGTAGGTCCTATACACAGGAGCTAATGTCATCATTTTGTCATTCTTACATTCACATAAGAATGAATTTTCTTTCCTCTCTGATTTAGTAGCTGAAAATATATTTACACCTTCCTGCCTAGTTTTGTGCTGTCCTCCATCTTACCTTAATACGAAAATATTGTGTTCATTGTGAGTAAACCTTTGCCTATTTCCTGTAATCAAAATGCTTTACAATACAGAAACAGATTTTGCTTTCAAAGGTTTGGGAAAGTGAAAGTATATTCTGTAATAGTTAAAAATATACATTTTTAATATAACTGTAACTTCTGGTTAGAAGCTTGAACAGCTGAACTCTTCATATTGCATTAGAGGGCTGCAAAGCATAGGCAATTCCCAAATAATTTCATATAGAGCACATCCTGAAGCCTGGTGTGAATGAAGTTCTACAGCAAAGGGCTGTGTCACTTCTTTGTGTTCAATTGGCTGGAACATGTATTAGAGCAGAACAAAAAGACCCTGACATATTACAATCTGTGGAAGTAAGAACTGATGACCATTAAAAATTGCTGCTCCTGGATGCTGTCTACCTTTCCGATAACATTCATAAAAACAACCCTGAAGTAATTAGTTAAGGAATCATGAAAGACCAAAAGAATAACGCAGACCCTAGTATTAGATTTCATGTGTTTCTCCCAATATCACAATTGGAAACCTAAACTGAATTTTATGCTTGAGTTTTAAATCCATTTCTTCATCTTTAATACCGAGAACAGTCGCTCTCTTCTGTTTTGTGTTATTTCTTTTGTACTAGAAGGCTGTATTCTGTTTTCTAATATACCAAAATATTCTGTTTTACTTTCTATTTTACATTTATTTTCTCTGTCTTCTTATCTTCAAAAAAATGCTGCTAGTAAGAAACAAGATGAAGGGTCTGGAATGTCTGGAAGTAAATGGAGGTGCAGACTTATTAGTCGAGATCGGAAGACTGGTAGAGGGAAGACACTCAATCAATGGTACACTGTAATACTATGATAGAAAATACACAGAGAAAAAATAGTAAACCGTGCTGGTGATAAAGTTGTACTGTATGTTACAGGGACCTTAGAATCAAGTCAAATAAAATAACCATCCCAGCAAGTAATACAGAATGTGTATGGATTAAAGTCTTCAAAGAGTCATTTATCACTGTATGCTGAGACAGATAAAGAGGTAGCAAGAGCAAGAAATTAAAGTGTAGCAGGAGACTTCATTTTCTCCCCTTCTCTCTCTCTTCTGCCATGTATAGTAGGAAAATGCAACTAAATTATATCAGGATGTGATGCAGTGGTAATATTTAAGACTCTGTAAATGATTATTTCATGAAGCAGCTCTATAATGAGCCCACAAGAGGCAGTGCAGTCTGTGACTTGGTGCCAAATAGAATCTAATTCAAAATGTTACTGTTGAGGAGTCATGCTTTAACAACAACCGTAATCGTACTTGACATCCACACAGGAGTTAATAAGCACAGAAAGTCCATGGAAGTTGTGTTCTATTCTAGAGAAGGAACCTGTGTAAAAATAAATAAGCGTTTCAGCTAGAAGAATAGAATTTAAAAAGGAAGCTGAGAGAATTAAATCCTTAAAAGTTCTGTGGTGATTACCGAAGGACGCTTCCTGGAAGCACAGCACTAATGCATACAAAATAATTGGTTTAGCTAAGTAACAAACTATTAGAAACCATTTGAAAGGCTAAAGTCAGGAGTTCAGGAAGAAAATGAAAAAGTGATTCTTGAATTCTGACAATACAATTTAAAAACATGATTTATAAAAAGGATGTTGAATAGTTATTAATATAGTAATGAAAAATTAATATATTTATTTGAACAGAGAATGATCAAGAAGCCTTTTAGGGAGTCTGTTGGGCTAACTGCTGAGCAGACTCTTAAAGGGACACTCAGATGTCAAGGTCTTTGGAGAAAAGATAAACTTACTCTTTTTATGAAACCACACTGCAAAAAGCTAGAGATTCCCATTCTGAGCTCCATTTTTGATGGTGGATCAGCAGATGATGTGTGTGGAATCAAAGAGGTAATCCTTATAAATGGTGTATGTGAAGTGGAAAAGTCTCTAGTATGGCATCTAGAAATAGATAGTTAATTACTGCAGTCTTATCAGAGATATCCTCCCAGATAGCATATTCTCAAAAGTGGGATGTTTGGTATTGAGTTGCATGTTCTTTGCATGTCCTTCCCTGTCTCTGTGCAGCTGCAGTAACTTAATGAAAATTGCAAATGCTAAACAGTGTGTATTATACAGTTAAAGAACATTTTCACAAACCTGAATAAAATTCATAAAATAAACGCCCTTTACTAGCCATGCATTCAATTAAATTTTTAATATAGGAATATTTATCTAGGTGAATTGAAGATATTGAGGTGAAAATTGGCTGCTGAAGCCAAGTGTACAGGAATTTAATCAAATTGCACATAAAGTTGACATATTATGATTAACATTTTTTCAGATGGAGTCAAATCCTTGGACAGATTTTTGAAAAGCACTTCAGCAAAGATTAAGGCATCTCATTATATTAGGACAATTAGAAATTCCAGCTGTTACTAAATCAGGAGTGCATTGCAGTAATTTTTATTGCAACAGTTGCTATTTCTTTCAGGTTTATTTTCAGTTACAGACTGTTCGTTATTGCATACAGATGTTCAGCCTTCCCCATTTTCTTTTCTTGAAGATTAAAAATTTACTTATTAGTTTATTGTGCTTCAGCTAACAGGGCATTATTAGCAATAAGTTGTGTCACAACATTTGTTGTGCATATTGTACCACAGACCTCTCTGTATTTTGTTATCTTCTGTTCTTGGGGTGTTGACCATATCATCTCTTGGCTCCTGAAGTCTATCAGATGCTATGCTTTGAGGATATTAAGAAAAGGCTTGACTATGTTACTCTTCAGGTTATCAGTCCTTTTTTTTATTTTATTCTGTCATATATTCTGTATGACAGAACTCCTCAACTGTACTATAAAGTCATGTCAACTGAGTCACTGTGGTATCAAAATCATCAGTAGCAGACATTCATGTCACAGACATCAACTACTGCAGCTCTTGTCAGGTGTTGGGCTCTTCTGCAGATACCAACTAAAGCCTAGTTGAACGAGGACTGAATGTGACGCAAAAAAAATATTTCAGTTACGAGCTTTGTACTGAGAAACTGTCCAGTGATAGGATGCATCATGTAAGAGCCATCAACTTCTGTCAGTGCTGAGTGATTATAATACTCCTGAGTATTTTCAAACTGCACTCTCCTACTGTTTAAAAAATAATCAAGAACAAATTGTCCATATTATTGCTTAAAAACATACTGGAGGATTTTCAGGTATTCTGGGTGTGGGTGTTCTGCTGGAAGTGAGGTTATATCTCTTCAGCATATTTTTGTAAGATGTTTGTACAGATAATTTTGCAGTTAAAAAAGCTTTATGCCACAATCCTTATAATCAGAGTAAATAGAGTATAGAACAAAAAGTTCAGGAAAAAATAAGGAATGTGGGAGGTGATAATACATGCTGATGGTAGCAAAGACAGACATGCGGCCTTAACTAATTGGGTTCCCTGAAACAAGTGTAGATGTCTTCAATATAGATAGTACTCACTTCTGAACTATCCATCTGAACTCCTTTATAATTACTGGAAAGCAAGAGTTACTCAGAGTACATGATTCATCTCATCCTAAAGAAAATGTGTAGATCAGGTCAGAGGGATCATTTATTAACTGTCTGAGTTTCATTTTATTGACTAAAAGAGTAAAGCAGTTGTCCTAGATGCAGATTTTTACCCACTTAATATCAAATACTAGGCAGGATGACTCTCACCCAAAGTGTCAGGCAATCTGTTGAACTCTGTACTTCAGCCGCAGATCTGGTGACGTACCTCAAAATGCTAAGCAAGTTACTATCCAACCATTTCCTTACCTCCAGCTGGACATGAAAAAACATTTCTTAAATAGCAGAAAACAGAAGGAGTGTGTCTTTTCTCACACAATGAAGTGAACAGGTACTAGAATAGGCCAGGTGAAATGAGGATTCTATCTCCTGACTGCAAAGCTTGACTATTGCTGTGCAATTTTATTGTTTTTCAAGACTTACAAATATCTAGGAATTAGTTGGACTTTTTTTTTGAAAAATTAGAGTGGTTATATAAAAAATAACAGAGTGGGTTGGGTGCTTCTTGTTAGCTGTTTTACAATACAACTACAAGAGTACAGCAAGTGACATGGAAAGCAATTAATCAAAAAAGGCAATAGATAATTATTTACGTGGTGCTAATTAATTTCTGGCATTCAATGCCACAAGCTATGACTAAGACAAAGTTTGTGATATTAAAGGATTAGTGCTTTATAACATTGAGAACACACCCTGTTAAATTAGATGAGATAAATTCACTTGGGAAGAGACAAAAAACTTCATGTTCCCAAGCATAAAAGAATTGTGAAGAAATTTCCTGTGTGTATTCATTAAACTTCCACTTTGTTTTATGTGCTACACCATTATCACTGACATGATTATGAACACTGTTTTCTGCCTTTGCTGACTGGTTCAGTTTGGATTAATATCATGTTAGGGAATTTATACTGTTATGACCTCATTTTATCCTCTTGAGTATGGAACACAGAAAGATTCTTTGTCTTTCTCTGGAGTATTTAGCAGCATTTCAAGTGGAACTAAATCTTCGCCAGGTGGACCATCTGATCAGGAAGGGAGAATACCAAATTATCAGCAAACTAACACCAACTATGCTGAAAAATATGCCAGTGGAATGTATGTTGGTGCATAATCTGTCACAAAGAATTAAAGTTTCTTTGTAATCTGCAACTTGATTATCTCAACTTTGAGAATCCTGTACTTTAAGATAATGTAAACACTTCTTAGCCTTTGCTTACAAATTTTCTTACAATGTTCTATAGGATTTTTCAATGCAAAGGTGACAATTACTAATTAATTAGTACCATATTAGTACCATAATATTATTATAAAAACAAACTGATAGAAGACATATTTGTTTACACCAGTCTCATTTTCTAACAAGATCACAGTTTACCAGTCATACTGAGTAACTAGCTCTGTATACATGACCTTTTCCTAGCCAGGTATTCAGGTTTTGCTGTGCTGAAAATATTCCACAGTGCCACACATTTTGGCTTTCCATATGTCACATGCAGTTGATGAGATTGAGATCTTCATCTTTCTGTGAGTCTTCATGTTCTTCCTTTGCTAAGAAAAAGGTGTACCTGACAGCAGGCATCTCATAGTTGAATAATCAAAGATGATATTTGTTGATAAGCAAAAACAGGGAGGATTACAGAAAGCTGAAAACATGTTAAATTGTAATTTGAATTTTAAATTTATACAAATATAC
>JAUBNY010000114.1:270587-286627 GCA_032275445.1 Crypturellus soui | reverse complement strand
ATACGGAAGACAAAGATTACAATAACATGTAAATTGGAATTGCCCTGTAAGCTTGACATAATCTAATCTGGAAATTCCTGTTATTTATGTACATAAAGCTAACACAGCTGCTGTCCTCCTTCAAAATTGAAACACGCTTCATATTTTCATATATGCTTCAGATGTTTAATATTTTCATATATGTTCATATTTTCTTGTATATATTTTTTTATTTGCTTTTCAAAGTATGACTTACAGTAATGCATTGTCAACAGATAGATTCATATCCATGTGCTCTTTCAGAATAATGTAATCTTGAGAGTACCAGAATAACTTTGCTGCCAAATACTTCTAGTAATTGGCTGTGCATACTGCAGTCTGCATGGAACACTCAAGCTCCGTGTTAAAAGGTTAACATTCAAAGTAAGTGAATCATTCTGAGTATATTTAAGAAAGCATTTGACATAGCCTTGATGGATTAATATGTGCTAGAATAAATGCTTACGTATTTTTATACATATATAAAGTTAATCAATGAATAATTGCAGTTAAAAAGTAGAACAAAACGCCTACTGAGAATTTTATGTCTGTGTATGTTAGCTATGTGAAAATTGTATCAGTCATCTCAACTCAAAGGTCTCTGAAACTGAACACAGAGAATATTATTATTAGCTTGATGAAAATGAACAGTATAGCAGAAAGATAAAATTTATAAAAAATTAAAAAGTAGTTCAAAAAAACTAATTTGGGTAGGGAGGATCAAGACCAATAGGGTGACAAACTACCCTTCAGTCAGACTTTTTCCTTTACTGAAAATACATTTTTAAAGGCAGAATGCTTGTGCATTCCTACAGGTTTTTAATTTTTAAGATGTTATAATAAGAACTTTGCAGGGCTGGAGAAGTATGTGAGTGTTTAATTTGAGAGAGCTGCAGATATTCTAGGCATGGAGATATACAAACCACTAAAAGAAAAAAAAACACAAGTAGATTTATTTTGGATTCATGGTGTGAATACTTCTACTAACATCTGTGTAGTTTTGCCGGTTGGACTCTTACTGTCATGCAAGTTTAAGCTCTCAACCAGGCACATTTTTTAGACAGCTTCTTTCTTTGTGATTTGCATTCAAGGTAAGCAGTGTGGTTTAATGCAGCACAAAAGCTGAGCAGCCCAACGGGGAGATACACCCATCTCCAGAGGTGAGTTCTCTGCCGGTGTATGGCTGGAGATCCTGGAAGGCACTCTCTGGATCCTGGAAGGCACTCTCAGAATTTAGCATAAGGGCTGGAGTACGTTGTCTCTGAAATAATGGGATCATTTGTGCATGTTATGTCCTCTGGCAGTCAATCTATTGGCTGACTACAATGTAACTTCTATGTGTTGAAATTCAACATGTATTAGAATGACATTTGAGTTTAATATGAAAATCAGATGCTGCAGTTTGTCTGCACAGTACACGAGTACTTCATTAACTCCAGTTGCTTTTCAGCTGCTTTTTTATTTGGTTGAATTATCTTTAATTTCAAGTTCACAAATTCTAATTTTATTTTAAGGATTTTGTGAAATCTGATGAAACTGTCATGCCAAACATTGTGTGAAAACAGATTTACAGGTTTACATGAACATCATATACAACAGAGGGATTGGCCCTTCAGACCAGCTGAGACAATCCAGAACTCAAACGTGCTTTGTAACAACCTCAGCATGCATTTCTCAGCATGCATATTTCACAAGCACATGTTTAGATGCTTCCTCCTCTCAGAAGTAAGACTATGTGCAAATGATCAACTATAATAAATCCATGGCTGAATCCAAATTATGTCTTTGCTTGAAGCTTAGCATTCTCCAGTAATAAATAAACTAAACAAAATATTCCTTCTAAGTTTTTGCCATGTTTTAAAGTTTATTTTATCATAGATCATTGATGATGTTTGCCAGCCATGAACATGGACCGATTACTTTCTTCTTGTTATACACCATTGGCTTCTCTGTTATTTGAAATGTAAAATCAAATTAAGCATTGTTGAAATATCACACAAAGAAGGAAACGTTTTATGAATAATGGAATAACAGAAACTATTACTCAGATGGATTTTATAATCCTGTTTCTATCTGGCAGCTCAACCAATCTATCTGTAAAAAAGATGGGTCTTTAATGCCAAGAAAGACTTTAGTAACCAAAAGTCTGTTGTTCATATTAGTTCATATATTAGTAACAAGTTGAAATGCTTCTTTATAATCTAAACCTTAGTATACTTGACATGCAGAAAAAGCCCAGCCTCAGTTAAAGCTAAGATCATGTTTGGGCTGTGCACTTCCTGAAAAGGGTTTAAAAGCCCTTTTAAAATTTAAGGGCAAGATCTGATTTGATAAGAGAAAAAAACTTTTTTTAAAAGTGTAAAACACTTTGAGATACACAACTAATTTCACTTTTTAAAACAGTTTTAGTTATAAAATATATTACTTGTGTTATAAAAGATTTAGTTGTTAATCATAGTTAATTTTTATTGCTGTTGAGCCTTCAGATTAGCTTCTAACAAGTGTAACAAAACAAAGATACTTAAAACTACTATATTTTATCTGATACTTCAATCTAATTTCTTGTTTTTAATCTTAGCCCTCACTTTTCACAAGCTTCAGATGTGTGTAACTATTTATTTTTGTTCTGTGTGATATCTTTAGTGATGTTTCATCTCATAAAGATGAGATGAGATCACAACATAACTTGTGATCTGTATCAAACTTTGACATGCCACCAATTTTACATCTCATTATGACTAGAAAGCTATAAAAACATTGTGAAAGGTCATTTAAAAAACGTCAGATTGTTCACACTTCTACAGTTAAAAGGTTAAATATGCCCTTATCACTTAAAGAGCAAAATGTGATTAAACTTATTGGAACCAAGACAGCCATAGCAGAAAATACCATTTCATTTTGCTGAAGGTATAAATTGGTGTAACTTCTATGCTGTTGCTTCCTTACCAATGGTACTATTCTTTTCATATTTAAGCTAAAAGATGTGAATTAAATAATGGAACTAATTAAAAGAACAGTAAAATAGTTTAACTATCAGCACTGTCTTTAAGACAGTTACTACCTCAAATTTATTACATTATACACTTTTCTTATGAGTATTTCTATTTTACATATATACATATATATAAAGTAGAAGATATTTTCAATATTCATAGAACTTAACTATGTTTTTTTTCTTTCTTTTTTTCTGAAATGGACTCTCTCCATGTAATGCTGATTCACTAACACCTTCTTATGTTTTTAAACAAAGTTTCATCCCTGTATTCTCCTAAATGAAAAGATTATTGCACTCTAGAAGTGTTAACTGCTTCACAGAAAATAAGACAAAGACTCTTCACTTCCTTCACTCAGTAGGTAGGTGTCAAAATAATGTTAGATGGCATCATTTCCAAAAAGTGATACAGAGCATCAAATAATTTTTCAGAGGAAGCTTTCCTGAAGGTAGTGGGGCCCTTATCTTCAGGGGATAATCTAGCCCAAAGTATGTATGTGCATAAATGAGAGAAGAAAACCTCTATTTCCTTTTAGAGCTATTGGAATTTTACCTTTTGGGATTTAAAAGAGAGCCCTCAAAGATCAAAAGCAGTTATCCACAAGGGGCAAACAGGTGTAGGATGAACAAATTATTTCTGAATCTCGCAGAGCAACAAAGGTTTTTACATAGATTCGTCAAATCACTCTAAATCTATCCCAAATCGCTTGGAGAAGTGACAGCATGAAACTTGCTCTACCTGAAATAATAGCAGCAAAAAAGTAATGAGAGGTAAATATCTGTCAGCTCACTTATTCATATCAGATAGTAACTTGTATGGTATTCTAATAAGGACTAGTCAAGGTAATTATGCTTTACTTTCATTAGCTGCAATAATTTTGTTAATTTTAGCAGTTTGAAAATCCAGAGATTATTTAAAGATCTAACTACACCTTAACAATTACATGTTTTTCCCTTAGATATGACTGGAAAGTCTACTCAAGTATTCTTAGGTTGTTTACCCTTCTATTTCTGCAAGCAGTAGAAAAAATTCTATAGTAACAGCAAAAAAATGAAAAAGAAGGAGGATCTAGGAGAAAGTATGCGTGGGGCGGGAAGGCAAGAAGGTGGACAGGGACGCTTTTAATGGTTATAAGAAAGTCTATATATTTAATTTACCCCAGAATTCAATAAAATATGTTCATGAGCTTCAATTTCCTGCAGAATATCCAGACTTAAACAATTTCCCACTTCAAATTTACAATGAGATACTTCTGAAATACATAAGATTCAAAATTTCACCAGCAGTAAAAAAGTGAAGATAGAGCTATTATCCACTAAAATATATTTCATCTTTCTCTGGCATTCCTGTTATAAGCTTTATTTTTGAAACAACATGTATGGACACACGGAAATAGATTGAATGAGATATGGCCATCCTCATGTTTAACAAAAGTGTGATCATACATATTACCTCAGATCATGTTGTATTTGTAATGCTTATATTAAATTATCCCCAGTGTCTCCAAATAGTTTTTAGAGATGTAATTAGATATTTCTAACTGTACTCTTTCCAGAAAGATATTTCTATTGGGTCTGTGAGAAATGGCTAGATGAACTGACAACCATTTTCTCTTTAACATTTAGAAAGATGCTAGGTCAAATGTTATTTCTTGATTTTCCTCCCTTCACAGAAATGTCATTTGCATCAGCAGTATAGTACTAAGTAGGAGCTGGGGTAGTATATAATCAAATTTGGCCAAATGTTTGTGAAGTCAGGGTACAGTGTAGAGGGTGGTTGGTGGTTCTCACTGCCATGATTTTTTTGTTGTTGTTTTTATTTGTAAAATTAATGACTCCTAGAACAAACTTCTTATTTATGCTTTTTGTCTGGTTTGTGAAAGCTCTGGAGCAAGAACTGAACAGTCAACATCTTCTGCTTTGACAGATTTTGCGGCTGCCTTGGTTAATAACATCTCTAAAATGGAAGCAATAAAAGTGATCTAGGTGGGAATACAAAATTACATGTAAACATGTAAAACACGCTGATGTTATCTGCAGGAAAGTGACATTAAAGCTGAAAGAATTGAGCTGTCATTCCAGAGAAGAACCATGTCATCATCCTCTCCATAGTGCTTTTTGCCTTTCACATTGCAGCATAATTCATTCTATAGCTGTTCATTTTATGCAACATATTGTGTAGGAGAAAGTTAGTATGAGCAATAAGCAAACAGCATGCACTAGCAAATAAAAGTGTTCTTTGAGAGAAACTCAGAGCTAAGCTATATGCAGAGCACATGTTTATGTGCATGTAGCATGATGTACTAATGTGCCTACATAGTCACACAGTCTTCATATGCAATGGCTTCCTATTTTGCAAATATTTTTTGTGTATACATGATTATTGACCCTGACAGTGGCACAATTATAACAATCACATTTCCCTCAGTCAAGATATATGTAAGAAACCTGGTGCTTACAGAGCTCTAAGAATAAATATTCTCTCTGGGCTTTGAGCACACTGTGCAACTCCCTGAGGATGTCTTACCCTGCTTGCTGTAATTAAATCTGTCTCTCCTCTTTCCATCTCAGTCAGGAAAGAAGTCAGTATGTGCCCAGGAGTGTAGGTATAGAGCAAATTGCCTCTGTCTCCCTTGTACAAAAATATATCTAAGAGGTTGTAAACATTTTGGGTCTTCATGTTGCATATGTCTGCCTTTCACTCAGCTCTGCCTGAGAGAATGCAGGCCCCAGGGAGTAGTTCAGACCCTGCTTCTATTCATTTCGTTACACAGTGCAATCCAAGCGATGTGGACATTAATGTAGGTGAGGGGACTAACAGCACAACTGAAATTCAAACTTTCTTATGTGTAATTACACAAATTAACAGATATAAATATTTTAACTCTCCCTACCCCAAACTCCCCTTTGCCTTTCAGCAGTTTAAATAAATAATATTGATCCCTCTATAGAAAATACAGATGAAGAGAAATGGCAATCAGAAAACCGCAGAAAAATTTTATGGACTTTCAGACTCAAAGCAAAAAGAAAACATTGCAGAAGTTGCAGAAAACATGATGAACGAAATGAGCTTGTAGTTAATGTATGCACATGCTTGGCTAGAACCTTGTTTATTGGTTGTTTTAAAAATTATACAAAAATCAGAAAATCATTTGATAACTTTCTGTCCATTTTCAAAATAGAAAGAGCGGTGATGTTACCATTGGTGGCCTTCCACCATTGGTAGCTTTTAGTGGTGGCTTTTTTAAAATTGTTGAGTGCTGAACAGGAGCAGCCAAATGCAAATTATTCAAATTAACACCAAGTGAAAGAAAAAGAACTGCAAAAAAAAGAGATTGCCAAGCAGCATAAAATAAAGAAAAAGAAATAAAAATACTTGCAGATGCTTAGCCAGAACTAAAAAGAAAAATATAAATGAACCATATATATCAATGAAACATTATAAGTATTTACTCACAATCATCCTTCCTTCTACCCTGTGAAGTTATCCTGACACTTCACAAAAATCAAATGAAAGTTTAAAGAATAATATATTTCTGTTGTGAAAAAGCTGTAATGGGAAAGAACTTGAAATTAGGATAGAACTATTAATTACTAAGAAATAATTACAATTACAATCATTACAATTACAAAAACAAATAGACAATTAACAGTAAATAGAGACCAGAATTTAAATCTGTAAAAGAAAAACAACTAGTGATATCAAGGTCTTAGTATTTGTCTATATTGAGTGTTTTTAAACAAATTAATTTCTAATAAAAAAGCTTTTCTCCATGTTTTGAGATACTCATCTTCAGTAGAAAATCTTGCCTGAAAGTCTGGCAATAATAAACTGTAGGGAAATTTATGTATTTTTTTGTATAGGTATTTACAAATTCCTTGTACTAGAGCCCCAGAATATCTTGCTTGCTTACTATGAAACCTCTTTCCCAGCTTTCTATTTATAGTTTTGATTTTTCTATATTTTTCTCTATTATAAAACAGAAGTTTTGACATGGGATAGGATCCTTTTCATAGCTGCTATTATTTAGAAATGAATGGTCAGGTTGATCTTGAACAAAGAAATGTCTTTGTTTCATTTTGATATCTTTCTTTCTGGTTTACTGATGCATCTGTTCAGTCTCATTATTTTGAAGCCAGACCCAAAACAGTGTCTCCAATGAATGCTGACACATGCGAGATAGTCTATACACTGATAATGTGTATAGAAAACAATGAAAACAAATAGTTTAAATCAAAAAAGATGATTATTTAATGTTTATCTACTAAATGAAAATTGCTTCTGAATGTGTGCCTGGCAAGTTTATGGGAGATGATTATCATTAATTCTTGCACAGAATAGAATGAGCAATCACTTGTACTGCATATTTTTGCTTTGTGTATTAAAGATCCAAATATATCAGATGTAGTTTACCAACTTTACTGCACTAAATTTCTTCTAGGATACAAGTAGGTTTAATTTAATATTTATATAATAAGCAAATTAAACACTGAAAATAAAGACCAAACAACCCCCTCCAGCAGTCTTCGTTTGGAAATTAGTTTTGTTTCCATCACCTCTGAGGCTCACCTTTTGGTGTTGCTTCCAAATACAAACAAGCTCTCCGATTCCTATGAGTCTCCTACTTTGCCCTCCTGATGGACTTTTCCTACTTGCTGCTCATGCCATTCTATCTTAACCTTCCCCACCTGCTACTCCAGAAGCTTTCCTAAATCTACAGTGTTCACTTTTCTCTGCAAACAAAAGGAACAAAATTGTTCTTTTTTTGTCTGGATGTCCGTTTGCTCCCTTTTCTGTAGTTATTTCCACTTGATCTGGTGTACAGAATCCCAGAGAAAATCAGAGCATATAGGCAGGAATTTTCTCTGCAAATGTTCTAAAATATAAAATACAAAGTCCCTATCTTTTGGGTATTGAGTAAAAATAAATTAAAGCGTGATATCATCTATGAAAACATAGCAATATATACTTCAATATATATATATTCCCTTATTTTTACACCTAAATATTATTCTTTTAGAATGGACTTTAATTCACATACTCACTGGTGTTAACAGGAACAATGATTACACAATAGTACAGAGTTTAAAACAGTTACTTAGGGGACTATTAAAAAATCCTATGGACTCAGAGTCAGCCAAATCCTTAGCTGTAAGTAAAGATTTGACTTTAATCACATAAATTAAACTTACCCCACATTTTTCTCAATATGTCTGTATTTAGATTGAGTGTATATGAGTGTTATCTAACTGGGGACTCAAGTATCCATTTGTTGTTGTTTATTAATTTTTCTAAGCTGTTCAGTTTTCTTTTTTAGGGAACAAGAAAATCTTCAAAATTAGCTAGTTCTTCAAAACCCTAGCTAGTTTGAGCTATAGTAAACAAAATGGCAAAAGCCTAAACAATGAGAGGTGCTCATTTGTTATGTTTTGAAATTGGGCACATAGAACCTGAGACTGTTTCTGAGATGTTGCTTGCTTGCTCACAGTTGATCGGGAACTGATTTATTTAGGGGTGGGGGGAAAAAAGTCACTTTCGTTTGTTCAGAGAAACAGTGACTTTGTGTCACTTATATGAAACCTCAGTTTTAATTACTGAGTTGTGAACAGTAAGAGAAGTAAGAAGGCAGTAAGAGAAACTAAAACTAAATTTTGTATACTACAGGCAACACTTGAAGCAATAGATACAGACGATCACAATAGCTAAAGAGGTGCTATCTAACCCCCTGATTATGGATACAGAATCTGAGGGCTCTGCAAAGAGACTGTCCTTCTGACTCCTGAGTCAGAACTAAGAGACGGAGACTCATTTTGGGGAAACAAAGGCAGAGGGTTTCCTGAGACTAAGTCCTTGAGATAAAGCGAAATAGGGGTTCTGCTCCATCCTAGACTCCTATCTTAGACCTGCACATCCACATCGTGAAGCTCCAAGGGGAAACTTTGGCTTTACCCCTGATTAGAGAAAGATATTGTTCACAATATCTTGTAAAGCTGAGTCTGTTTAATTTGCTTAAACTATCAGGCCTTCTTACCACAATTTTATTTGGGTTTTGTCTAAATCAGGATCATTATCACTTGCTGTTTTTCATCCTGTTCGCACATATTTACCAAGGTGTTGCAGCAGTTGCAGAACACAGAGAGATGTCATTGATCACTCAGTGATGCCTGGTTAGGAATTACACCAAAGCATGATTGCTCTGATCACTGAGGGCAGCAAGCATCTTGTCAGGAGTAAGTACTCATATCTTATTCTTGCTCTTTCCTCCCATTTCATCAAAAAGTCCTAGATTTCTGTGCCTGGAGGCTTACTTTGTGCCAAGTTCGCAGAACTTCTGATCTCCATCTGGTGCTTGCCTGCAAATCGCTCATGTTTCAAATTGATTGTAACCTATGTTCCTCTTGGGACACTTGGTAGTATGTATGTACGTTTATTTCAAACCTTGCCTCTGGGTGATCTAGCTGTGCTTTCAGCTCACTGAGTGTGACAGACCTGCTTGCTTAGGAAGCAGAGCTGCGTCAGTTGCCAGTGCTTCCCCTCCCTTTTGTGGCTCAGCTGATGATCGTGCTTCCTCATCCTTCTCCACCAAAGTCAGCACTTGGAATAATGTGGTGGGACTTGATAATATGTGACTTGTCTGAGCATAGTAACGATGTCAAATTTTGGAGTGTTTTTATAAATTGAAAAGCTGACAACTTGTTGCAGGTTAACTGTTTTCACTTCCATTGTGTCACCAAGTTACAAACCATAAGCTTCTGAAAGGAAAAAGCTAGATGCATAGAACTAACCCCACTCTGCAATATCCATACTTACTAGTGTGGAATAAGTAAAGGAAATGAATATTAAGAGAACCACTTCTGTATTTTATCTATAGCAATTTCCCTTTATCTTTCATCCTTGTCAATTTGCCCATGATCTGCAGGTGCTGCTGTGCTACATGTTCCATATACTGTCTGGCACAAAGTATTATGCATACATGAGGCATCCTTCTGCCATGAGGATAGTAGTTATCAGAACTGCTTGACAGTAGTTATCAGAAAGATTTCAACACTGAAGCTTCCAGTGACTTTTGTGTAACTCAAATTATTTATTTAAATATGTATATGTTATTAAATAATTGTAATAATACAATTATTAACAGACAGAGATGGTAGTATCAATGCCTTCATAATGGATAAATGCTTTTTCCAAGCTATTTATTCATAAGTATTCTAAAACTATACTCTTTTTTTGAGAGAAACTACAAAAAATAGGTAGAATTACTGACAAATTCAATTTTTAAAAAAATAAGCAGCCTTCTGTACAGCATACAAAATATATCTTGTCTTTGTAAACTAAATATGACTTTCAATAAATATTTGTTTAATCAGCATAACATTTCCATGCTTTCATTACAGAAAGCCCACACTCAGTAAAATGTTAACAAAATACTTTGAACTTTAATAGCAACAAGTATGCTACTGAAGCTTTAATAAGCAAAGAGATCCTGAAGGTTAATATGAGGGCAATATGTTTTTGATTGTGATCATTGCCTCATTTTTTTCAATTAAAAAAACCCTAAAATATTCTATGTAGTCTATTACTGTCTCAGTTCCTTGGTTTTATCTGGTAAATTTTAAATGTCACTGAGACTAATACAAAAACTCTGACCTTCTGGTGTGGTCAGGGTTGAATTCTTTGGATGTAAACCATTCCAGAAAAAGAAATAACTTTATAGCATAAAGGGAGCAAACATTTCTTCTGGGAATGCTTCCATAGCAAAAGTCATGATCTATAATTTAAGGGCTTTGTGACTGTCATTGTCCTATGGGTTAAATATATGTGATACAATGCCTAATGCCTAATGAAAATTAGGTGTCTATGTACAGCTGTAGCTTATACTCAAAACTGTCAAATCTCCACTATAAAGAAGAGCAGGCTCCTGTATAGTGAAGGGAGAATTTTTTTTCTTGGAAGACGGATCTCCGATACTTCCCAGTGAATGTCCGTCCCACGGTGCCTTCTAGTCTCCTTTGATTTTGTGTAGCTATCCGCTACTTATGATTTCCAGGTCTAATATCCATTCAGTGTCAAAAGATATGAAGGTGTAGCAGTGTTTGAGAAAGGTGTGTGACAGGAGCAGGATGGAGGACAACTACATTACTTGTGCCCAGTGGAAAAGAGTTCTCCGTGGCCTTGTCCAACTTCCCGTTGTCTATACCAGTCTGTCTTAAGGATTTGACTCTCTTGAACATATACTTCTGAAATATAATCCTCTTCTACCAAAATGCATATATTCTAAAATATAGGAACTCCATCTCCACAATGAAGCTTCTGCTATTTCATCAGTATTTTCAGCTTTATTCTCCATGCTTAAGGTTTCATGTATGTCTATGATATAAAATGTGCATAGTATCTCTTCTCTCTCTCATATTTCTATCTGTTTAGTAACTGTAATATACTAAAGATGTCAGTAGTTGAGGCTGAAGGCTATGTTTATGATTTCAAGCATTAGCCTACCTGTCAACTAAATACTCCAAAAATTTCAAAGCACATTCTCTGTTTCATTCTGGCAGAAGTGAAGGTTTCATGCCTATGAAGTGATTTTTTTCTCTGCCTTTCAGAATTTCCCTTTGATTTCCCTTTTTTTCCTATCAAGAACACAAAGGGCATGTGGGGGGCAATGCAAAATTAAACAATGGATAGTGATTCATTTCATGGCTACGCAAATGCTTGTTTACCATAAATAAAGAGGTAGCATTAAAAATGATTTCGAAATCCTTGTAGTTTAGTGCTCCTGAGTCCCAAAGTCTTTGAGATTAAATCGCAATTTCAAGAGTAGATTGCAGCCATAATCACATTCTTTGCAAACCAATTGTTTGAGAGTTTAAATAGGTATTACTCATATAAACTCAGTTAATGCAGTTTTTGTTTACCCTAAGAAAGAATATAATCATGAACACAGTTTGTACCTTGGTTATTGGCCTAAACAGACAAAAGGGCTCATTTTAATGCTCTAACTCTAGAGAATTTATTCCTTCTTAGTGTGGAATGTGACAGGGAACTTCTATTAAATTCAGATGTTGCTCAGACTTTGTGGGCTGGTAAGTATGCGGTCTGGACTATATGCGTAGAGCTGCTTAAATGTAAAAAACCCATGCATTTAGAAGTAAAATACCTTAAAATAGGAAAACAAAACAAATGTAACCTTTTCCTTTTTTTTCAATGTATAAAAAGCAATCAGTTCCTTTGATTTTTCATTTTTGCTTGTTTGTGTTTTATTGGACCAGCGATTAAATATGTTCATTTAAAAATAGAGATAAATGGCCACTGGAATTATGAAAAGAGACTTATCTGTCTGAGTGACAAACTATATCTATCTATGCACAGATGACCAGATTTTAATCATTCTCATGCCCATATTTTAAAGAGAATATGTGAAAATATATAATTTTCTGTCTCGGCTGTATGTCTATGACATCATTAATATTTGGACTTTTTTTTGACAGAAGTAATAACAAAATTTAGGAGGATGCTGAAACTGATCATAGTGCCTGGAATATTTAATCCATAGTGACTTTGACCATCCCTCTAGATCTTTTGTTAAATAGTCTGAAATGTCACCTGCTGTCACTTATATTTTAGCTGTGCTATCAGCATGAATAACAGATATTTTCATGCTGTTCTAAATTTAAAATAAGATCTAACCATATGATAAATTAACATTTCTTTTTCTACAGTAGCTCAGTGAATACAAATGGGTTCAGTGGTGCTCCTTGGGTGTCATGGGAACTAGATCTTTCAGTTGTCCACTGTATTTTACAGATCCTGTAAAATCAAGTATTCTAATCAACAAAGTAAGTGAACAGACAATAACATTGAAAACATACAGTATACATTTCCAACTACAGAGTCTATCAAACTTTATCAAAGTTTTACTTTGTCTTTAATCTGTGCTGAAAGAAAATTAAAATTTATTTCCTTGATTTAACATTTTTTTTAATGTTATGTTGAATGTTAGACATTACGTGGACAAATAAAATGCTGTATCTAGGCCTGAATTCCGTGACACACTATGACTGAAGTTCAATATACCAACCCAAATTCAGGAACTTTAGTCAGCTATACTATATTCAAAGTGAATCTGACCAGGCATTGCAACTACTCAAAACTTCTGAAAATCAAACACCTGTTTTGTCTTCTCAATGTTTAATAATCGGCTAAACCAGGTCAAAATTTTCCATAGGATATCACTGATATATCTGCAAAAAGTATAGCTATACTGTTGCTGATTTTTTTCCAAAAAATTCAGGTAGTAAAATTATAATAGTCAAGTCTCAAAAAGTTTATGAACATTAAAACATTTTACTAAAATCTTTAACATCTTTATAAAAGTATTGTGAAATATGGTAGATGTAGCATTCATGGGGCTATAAAAAGCAGTAGAATCATCTCAAAATCTTTCATTGTCTATGGATTTCTGTGTTTTCTTTCCAGTTACAAAATGGGTAGCTCTAGTAACTCCCTTTTTTTTTTGCCAGGAAATATTTACACAAATTTGCAAATGTCTGTTTGTTACATTAAGCTTTTTTTTTTTTTTCCTGCTTATGTTTTCAATAATTGTAGTGAATCTTTGTTCAAATATTTCTATATTATTTTACATAGGATGTAAACCATTTACTATTTGTAACAAATACTTGTACTAATAACATTTTCTTGCAAACTATGTTAAAAGTGTTACATTCTTTTGAGACTTCATGGCAGTATACAGATGGTGTTCATTGGGAATTAATCTGTTATATCTGATAGAATTATTCAGTGTGAATGCAAAAACGGAAACCAGGTTATATCACTCACATAATATGCAAATTCTGCCATAAAAATTAATTTGGTGAAGGTTTTTCAATCAGGTCAAATTAAATGAAAATAATTACAGAATAATTGATCTGTGAGCCAGACTGGATCTCTTTTACATCTGAAGCAACACTGCTGTATTTAGGGCAGTAGATTTGGTTACTATTACTCTGATCAACTAAAGTCAGGTCAACCTAATATAGTTGTGAATGATTGTAGCTCTAGTATAGTAATCTAGTATACAACTACTTAAATACAGAGAGCAAAAATTCAATCAGCTCATTCTGTGATTTTTACAACTGCTGCAATTCACTGTGTTTGTTGTCAGCAACAAAATGAATGCAACATTTACTTGTATTACAGTTTTTTAATGTTACTGTCCTGTTCATTATGGATGAGAATTCCCATTGATTTGTTGCTTGAAGACAGAGTCCAGGTCCTTTCTCAGGTAGAGTCCAAATATGGGACTTCTACATTATGTAGACTGTGCTTCATGACAATAGGAAGGTGACTTTCTTTGAAAATGTAGACCATGGCCTTGTGTATTTTTCGCTTATATTCTGAACATAGTTAAAACATGGCTTTATTCTAACCCAGTTATTGGAGCTTGGGGCACAGAGTTGGAATTTAAGCAGAGGTTTGTTTCAGGCTAGTCAATTAGTATGTCACAAGCAAGTCACGCATGGACAGAAGCTCTCAGTAGAGGGGAGATAGTCAGGATAAAATGTACTTGGGAATTTGTTAGGATGGAGGGCAGCGAGAACGTTGGTTCAGCTCTCACAAAAAGCCTTGTTAACTTCAAATGTGGCTTTCTAGAGATGCAGAGCCTGCTCATAAGCAATATTCAAGTACCAGCAGAATACTCTGTAGAGAGCCACAGAATTTTATTAACAGAGGTTTTTACTAGCCAGTCTATAAAAGAAGCTGGAAATAAACATCAATAAAATTCACGGAACATAGTATCAAGCATAAAAAAAATAGACTCTTGTCTGAAAACCTTTCACTTTTAACTCTCTGGGGTTCAGAGAAGGGTCTTTTGATGTGTGGCAAATATGTGACAGCTGTCATGACTGCATTCACCACTGTGCTGATTGCCTAAGCTATTAGATCATACCAAACATAATGCAAAGATGAGAAATGAGTTAAGATTTTAACCTGAAATTTCTTTTTCAGAATAGTTAAAATATATTAATGAAGTACATTATTTGTATTTGTGCCTGCTATGTCCTAAATTGCAAAGACTTAAGTGGCATATATCAAACATGAGCAAATCAAAATGGCCTAAAGCTGTGGCTGCATATTGTTGTATGCTACATGACCAGAAGGATATTTCCTAAAAACCTTACACAACAGAGAAAATAAAAATTCTATTAAAATACCTCCCAGGTAAATATTTCAGTGGCATTTTCAGTGAATTGTCCCTGCTGGATGTGTCTGCCCTGCAGCTGTCTCTTGTACCACAGAAGTGTCAAAATGCAAGCAATGACAAGCAATGTGACAGAGGGGTAGACACCCACAGCGGGAATTCCCAGGTATTCCTGATCTCTTAATGAATTCTACTCCCCTGCATTTTTTGGCAACCCCCCTTTACTGTTCCTTTTCAGTCATATTCTCAGATCTGCCCTTCCTCATGTTTCTTCTTACCCCTAATAACCACCCTTTTTTCCCCACCATGTCTCTTAACATCTCTTTTCCATTAATGAGCTGGTTCATGAGAGTTTCTTTCCTATGCCAGTAGCAAACTATCGTTCTCAGCTAAGATGCAAGGAAAGCTGGTTGAAAACTATATAACAAACAGACTAGAGGATCTGAAGGACTGAAGTGGGATTGGATCAAAGAAATTTGGTGGCACTGTGTCCAGAAACTGAATCTCTGATGGTAAAAATCTGCAAGCAAATTGTAGAGATGCTCAGGATGAGGTAGGAAGACTCATAAGATATCTGTAGATACTGGGACAAGGCTAAAATTTCTTCCCCTTTCCTTACTAAGGTCAAGTGCATTGTGCAAAACCTACAAAGTAAGCTGTCTGAGCTTTTCATAGATTTTCCTTAGATATAAAGGGTTGAGAGGAGCTTTTACTTGACCACATGAGCAAAGCAGCAAATTTCATGAAAAAAAAAAAAGTGTGTTTATAGATGGGCCATTTCTTTAGGATTCTAAAGTACCAGGCATTTGAAGCACCAGATAAAGAAGTACTAA
>JAUBNY010000114.1:257203-268708 GCA_032275445.1 Crypturellus soui | reverse complement strand
GGGGCGCTTCTTATCAATGAAAAATAATCTCTGTAACCACACCAAAATTATCTGGTATTAGAAATATATTTATTGAAACTTTTTGTCATGACTTAAGTGCTGGTGTGTGAGGATTTTTTTTTTTCTTAGTAGAAGACTCACTTAGTTAAAATACACCCTTTCATGTTATTTCAGATTGGCTTTATTAGGGAGACGTGTGCCTGCCTCTGTATGTGTTGAAGACAGATGGAGTGCTTTCAAGCAGAACTGAGTGAATCAGATTTTGCTTCTAGGTATAGCCTCTACATAAGACTAAGTGATTTGATTAGAGATTCACCAAATGAAATCTGTAGACATAGGATACGGAGACATATGTCTTGAAATATCTTGTTTCTATAAAATTACACGTGAACATTTAAATACTCTTTAGTTTTAGGAAATAATATTACTTATGCTAGTAGTTTCCAGATGACTTACATTGTAGTTATGGTGTTTAAACAATGCTGTCAAAGATACACTCTGTTGTATCTTGCCAAAGATGTGCTTTTGGTGCAAAATATGTTTTTTTAAATTTTAGAAATTTACTGTACACATAACAACAGATTACGTAAATCCATTCCAGTACTTGCTAGTCCTCTAGTCATTGCTCACAAAACTTTCACTGACTTTCAATTTTATGGGAACAGAAAATTCAGGATGCTAAGTATAGCAATTTAAACTTTGAAAATGTTTCAAAATTGAATGTTGAAATGTTGAAAATTTACATTTGCTTTCTAAAACTACTAGCTATTTTATGCTTGAACTAAAAAAAAAAATTCCTAAAAAGAACAGCAAATGTTTCAAAATACTTCTAGTGGAATAAGACTTTTTTTTTTCTGAAAGAATCCAGCATTCAGAAAAGTCACTTGTAAGTAAAACCCTTTAAGTTTTGCTGTTCAGTCAGTGGTCTGGTTCAGAAAGTCTTAATGTTTGATAGGTTCTACAAGTATTATATGAAGCAAAAATACTTTTTTTTTGCAGGAATATAATTCTAGATAGGCCAAAATTTAGTGTCTTCTGTGATTAGGTATTTATGCTAGTTAATAAATCAAGATTGTACAAAATGATTTAAATTACCTGAACAATGACGGAAAAAAAAATGTAATGGAATGTAATGTGTAAAATGTAACTCTTCTTATTTCCTTTGCAACAAAAAACATTATCTTAATGTACCTGTGTTTTGGATTCAAACTTCTGGATTGCTGAATTTGTTTCAATTAGAGCAAGATAACGAATAGATCATATAATTAAAACTTCTTTTCTTTATTCAAAGACTATGAAGCAGTTTAGTACTTCTAGTTTAATACTTCTAATGTATAACTGTAAAAGCTAATGTCAAGTGTGAGTAAAGTTGTTACTCACCTGCACACTGCAATGGGGATGAACAACTACAATGTCTAATGAATAACACAGGATAAATAAAAATGTCTGACCTTTATTGATTAGAACATTATTTCACCGCCAATAAATAGAACTTCTTTCCCAGAGGATTCAATCTGACAGCCTAATTTGATAAGAGAGAAAACAGGTGAATTTGTTCAGAGAAAATGTTGTGAAGTGTTAGCCAAATACTTAGTGACCTCTACCTCTTTCAGGATAAATGAAACTGTCATCCACTTTAAAAGCGCTTAATTATTACTGTTTACTGATTCTTGATTTTGCTTGAGTTCCCTGAATTCCATTATGCACATTTCATAAACTGAAGTGCTAAAAGAACAGGTGGAACAAATTAGGGCCAGATTTGCATAGTCGGGTGAGCAGCACTTTAGCCAAGGTGTGGCTCTTCAGTGAAATTGCTCATGGAGTAAAGAACTATCATCTGAATAAGAATGGCAACATCCTATAATAAATCTGGCTGGGATTTGCCAGCAGCTATTTATGACATTGTGAAGTCTTGCAGCATAGATAACAAAATTGACATCTGTAACAGAAATAGAGGGCATGCCATAATATTCTGCTAGTAGAATAAAATATATTCCTCTTAAGAAACCTTATTTTTGATGTCAATAACCAGTGATCAATAGAGTGTACAGAACAGATCAAATATCAGGTGGTTAGCATATCTGTGATAGGTTACACTTTTTGCATACATTAAGGAGCCTGGTACAATCTGAAAAGCTACCAGAGAGGGGCCTAATTTTTTATAACATGATTTGCTACAGGAGCAACTGCCACACATACATGGATACCTTCTGACAAACTGGTCTTTACAGTGCTGAGATGGTAGATTGCCACTCCATACCTCTTCTGTACCTCCACACAAATCAGCAGCTGCACCAAGCAGGACCTCCTCTGGGCAGGAATTTGCTCTTCCTTTGCTCTGCTTGACCATACATTAGCTGAATCTACATGGACCTCCATTCCATCGGAGTTCAGGTGTGATTCTCTGCAGCTTGTCCTTGGCAGGGGAAGTAGGCTTTAACACATAATGCTTGCAATGCTATTCAAGGTTAGGAAAATATTCATTGTAACATCTATTAATGAAATAAGAAGGAAATTGGTTCTAACTTAGGCAGGTCAGAAAAAAAAATATATGTTGATCAAAGACAATTACTTAAAGGTGACTTGGAAAAGAAAATTGGGTCTGTGTTTTTTGCTTCATTATAAGACACCATCAAGGTCAGGAAGTTTGTTATTTGTCTTTAAATAAATTTTGTTTATGTTCACATTGAAGATGATTTTTTTTCTTTTTGGATCATTCAGTAAACAATCTACTTAAAACTATTGTGTTGAAGGAATCTTGTTTGAATGTCAAACATTATGTAACTAAGAATGAAAATGTTTTTCTAATGTCATTGCCAAGGGTTGTGCAGGGGTGTGAATACTGCACAGATAATACCACAGAGTTTTGGCAACAAATCTCTCTCTTTCTCTCTCCATTTGTTCTGTAATCCTTTCTGCTTTTATTGTGGAATACTGTTAGGCAAAACTTTGCAAATATATTGAACAAGGCAATAAGATTGAGATTGAATAAGGTGTTTCGTATGTAATAACAATTCAAGGTTATTTGCTAACTCAGTAACTCGGTCTGTCAGTTAGGTATAGCAAGCATAAGATTACAAAGCCTTTTTTTTAATCACTATGTTCTTTTTTTGTGTTCCACTATAGCAGAATTGAAGGTAGAAAAAACGGTGAGAAAACTTTGATGTAGTCAGGGATCCACAAACAGTAGTGAATCAACATCAAAAAAATCACTTGACCTGACTTACTTGGAAGGTGCTGTGGTGTCACTCAAATTTGAAATTTCATATAGCAGCATATCCAAAAAAATGCAACTAAATTTTATAAGCATTTGACCATTCATCTATTATTTTCTTTATTTTTATAGAAAGCTCTATCTAAGGATCTGACTTTTTCCAGAAACTGAGGTGAAACTTCAAATTCAAACTTCCAGTTTGATCACAGTACTGAAAGCATAATTCAGCCACCAAGTATAAATTCAAAAACATGAAGATACTCTTGGAGCCAACTTTAAAACTTGTATATTATCATCTGATAATATACATAATAGCTTTTCAGCTAACTTGAAAATATTTCCAAATATTTTTAGTGTATTAAAATCTATGTCTTCATTATTATGTGCTGTCAACATCTACAAACTTGTAGGGTAGAAGCAATAATAGTACCATGGGCAGGTTTTATGAAGCAATAATAGTGATTCTGCTGAAGTTAAAATGAAGATAGGTAATAAAAGGAAGGATAAATGTCCAGAAGTGTAATCATGGCCATTATTTTCCTTATCTTGGCTGAAGAAATATCTCTTCAGACAGATTTAGAAAGAGCTCTCATGACAGGAGAAGGTGAAGGAAATGAAAACGTGTTGTAACTGTTACTGTGTAATTCCAAAGGGAACATTCTTAAGCGGATAGAAAAAGGTGAAGATTACCATATCATAAATTCTTAAAGACTCTCATTTTCTCCAATGTTGATGCAAAATTCTTTCTGTTTGTTCAAGAATAAGGAAATAGGAACTTAAAGTAGCTGAAAGCTGTCACTGCCAGCTAGGATGCCAGTAATGTTTTTTGGAACAGTCTCTTACCATACCATCTGGATGCCTTTAGTAAGAAGTCCAAATACCAAATCACTTGAGACCACATTTGTAACAGACGTGTTTCTCTGAGAACTGGAAAGATTTTGCAATATTTATATATTGACTTTTTTCTCTGTGTGAAAGTTCTCTGTTCAGTTCTCAGCAATATATAAATAAACTGTATTTGCCTCCTTCTTGTGGCATTGTCCTCCATCCACTCTTCCTTAACTGTTACAAACGTCTTTAATAGCACATGGGATGCATGTGACAGAAATGCAGCAGAGTGATTTTAGCATACACAGTATCTCTCATATCCATTGAGAGAAAAATATCATGGATAATTTAGCAGCAAGTCTCCTCTCTTGACTTGGGAAAGTGTTATATTAGCCTGCCATATGATCAAGTAGAATATATGTGCTACATTGCTCTGAAAATTTCTGTGGTAAGTATATTTCATTTTGGAAGAACTTACAGTATATAAAGCAGGTATATAAAGTATACAGTATATAAAGCAGTCAATTTGTATATTAACTTTAGAGATACACCTTTGACTGATATGTAAACATAACAGGTCAATTTACTCTCTGTAAGCTTTGTAGCTGCAGTGTTATATAGCTTGCTGCAAGCTGGAAACTAACATGAGAAATGCACAGATATTCAAACAAGTAGCTTTGTCCAGGTGCCTAGAAGCATGTTAGCTAGTTCTTGATAAATTACCTCTGCTTGTTGATAGAAATGTATATTTGACTGCTGTTTAGCCTAATAAGATTTCTGCTGTTGCAAGGTAAATACTCGATGGAATAAACAATGTTAACCTCACGTATCAAATGAGGGACTCCTGTCTGACTCTTGCTATTAAGCTTTGGGGCTCACCATGAATAGCTCCAAGAAAATGTCAAATTATTGCTCAGAGACAATCCAAAAACAAATTTAATGTTCAAAATTACTAGGAAAAGAGGGCAGAGCAAAAAGGAGGGACTGTCATAAAGTTCTCATATACTACTGTATGAATTAGTGCTTGCCCCTTATCTTAGATGGCAGGTGCTATTCTGGTATGGTCATCTCAAAAGGGGTATAGTAAGAAAGTGGGTGTATTAATAGCTCTACAACTGCTTAATTTATGTGGAATAACTATCGCAGGATTCCTCTGGAAATTACATGACTCCATGACAGCTAAAATGGAGGCTTCAAATCTTGCAAATGGCCTGGAGAGAACAGACAGGAATCATTGCTCAGTCTTTGTTCCAGTATGAGAGGTCGAGGGCATCAAAAAAACTCAGGCAGGAACTGCCCAGAACAGTTTTTTTTTCATGCAATGGGTAATAGAAACTCCTTCCTGCAGGATATTGTAAATGAAGGTTCAAGTGGAAACTGGGCTAATTCTTGGAAAAATCCACTGTCAAGTACTAATTCCAGGGAGAACACCTCCAACTGAGGTAGGTCCCGAGCTGAAAACAGCTGGAAGCTCACAGAGTACTAGTAAAAGGTGCCATTTGCTTTTACATTTGCTTTCCCTAGGTAGTTGCTTATAACCACTGCTGAATAAGTTGAAGTAGATTGAACTTTGATTTATTTCACTGTGGTCACTATTGTAATAGGAACAAGGCAAGGGAAATTCACTGAATTTAATACATTAATAGAAACTCTTGGCTGGCGTCTATGATCTCTAGTGTATTTTTTTCAAATCTTCCAGGTAAATGAAATTATTTTTTTGCAATGTGTTAATACTCTTCAGCTTCACATACAGACTTTCTGAAAGTCAGGGTTGGTGACTAATATTTAGAATGATGAAATTAGAGAAACCAAAGAGAGAAGAAAAGGGGAAGTCTCTATGGTTAAATGAGAGAATAAGAAAACTGAGTCTAGGAATAACATTTGAAATTTAATGTCAGGAGTATAGAGCAAGATATGATTTTGCCAATATGAAAAACACCATTGTAAGATGAAAATTTGGATAGGACAGGAGAGTTCATCTTTCTGATGTAAATGTCTGTTCTAGCTTGGTGCTAGGAACTTAGAGGGTTTTTCTGTCTGCTTGAATGACTTCTCACTGTTGCACACTGGAACTCTGCACTCATGTCAAACAGAAGACTATGTGCTCCATATTTGCAAAAATGTTAAATACTCGACTCTCTCATTGTAAATTATTTGCTTACATCTTCCGACAAGCCAGTTTCTTCTCCTTCTAAAAGTAATTGGCAGAAATACAATATTTTTTCAAAGCTTATTTCATTGGGAATTATTTTGAATTGTTGTTTCCAATGCATCAGTGATGGCAAAATAGGAGTCTGCATGTTTTTCCCAAAGTGGTTAAATATTTGCTGGCTGAGGTTTACGTGTGGTTGCTACATCATGTGTTTATTGTAACAGCAGTTCCACTTCTGGTTATTAATGAGAAAATTGCAGTTAGATAACCAGGATTAAGATTTTTATCAGTTCTGCCCTTGACCTCCAGTCCTTCTATAAGCAGAAGGAGGAAGAATAAAATGTCATATATTTGCTTACTGTATTGAATTTTATCTTCATTATAAATGCTAGTTTGACTATCACTTGGGTAAATAATTCTATTAAAACATGCTTAATACAGCAAGGCTTGTACAAACTTCAGAATTTGTGGTGTGTGTGTGTATGTTTCTATGTTTCTTGTCATATGTGGTAGTTAATATGAACGACTGTAATTAGACCTATAAAGAGAAATCACTTCTACATCCAAGGTGTTTTCATTACTGTGACTAGAAACAAAGGATTATATAAGTTTGAGTTTTCTTCAAGAAATAAAATCTTAAAAATACATATGCCTCTTAGCTAAGATATAATTTGCTAATAAGTTGTGAAAATAAATTCAACAGGCTATCCCAGAAGTCATTAGGCTTTCTTTCTGAAAAAGCTTTTGGGATCTGTGTTGTTTTCTGAAAGTAGATATCAATTTCGTTTATTCTAGACACTCTGTAAAGTCAGTGCGTAGCACAGCAAGTAGTTATTAGTACGGACACAAACAGTAGATGCTATTGGGGTCTGAATATGTGTGTATCAGATCACACTGTTTTTTCTTGAAGTCCTTAGTTCATAAAGACTCTGCAATGTATCTTAGCTGGTGTAAATTACTGCTGTTCCTTTGCAATCAGTGTACTTGTATTCATGTAGACAAGCTGAATATCCAAGTATTCATACAGTAGATACAATATCAATAAAGCAAAGGAATAAACTGCTGAGCTGATAGTAGTCTAATGAGACATCAGGCTTTATGAAGCAATAGTATAAAGGAACTTATTACTCAGATGCAGATATTCCTGTGTATTGCTCTGACAAAACCAGAAGAAAAGAAATTTGCAGATTTGTACAGCAATGTACCTCTGTTTAGAGTCATAGTCCTGAATTACCACTCATCCTATTTTGCAAGTAGAATTTCAGTTTTAACAGGATTTTGCTTAAAAGAAAGATAGGACCCTGAAATATTACATAAATCATTAAAACATCCATTGCTTTGGTCTGTAAGAAAGGATTTGAGGGATGTCTACTCAAGAATTAAGCTCTGATTTGAGTGAAAAGGAAAGATGTTCTTGGCTTTCCTTCTCCTTCCCCCACTGCCCCTCTTTCCTTTACACTAGCTGGCAGAGTTTTCTAAAAAATATATATATATATATTAAACAATGAGCATGCTTTGTTTCTAGGTCTGTCTTTGCTATACTCATCCAGTATATTATAGTGATTGAATATCATCAGAGACATCAGAGTTATGAGGATGTGAATGAATAAGGTACTTAAAATAAACACAATATATGTGAGAATGAGAGTAATTAACAATGGCACCTGTAATGGGTAGATTCTTTATTCTAGTTTCAGTTTAACCTACTAATTTCTAAGCTTTATGCCTCAGCCAAAAGTACTGTTATTTATACAAGCTGTTGGACAGGAATCTACAAAAAAAAGCAAAGTGGGGAGGGAGAAGGATACAATCCAGCGCTTTAATAATACTTTCATTTCTTAATCCCTGTTTCTGACTGCTCTAACAACTCTAACAGCTATCAAATATAACATCTCTATTAGTTTCCACATTTTAAATCCACATGTAAATCCTTAGGCAAATTTGGCCTCCAGAATGTGCATGGAAAATTATCTCAAGTCAGGAAGGTGCTAGAATGGCACTTTCAACATCCTTGAGTCATAGGAGAAAAAATATTGACCTACGGTTTACAGTGCCTGATGAAATGAATGGTAGGAGAGTCAGATGCTAAGTGCCTTTGAAAATCAGCCTATTGATCTTGAGTGCATTAACTTCCAGAATGGTAAAACAAGAAGATCTCTACAAGTCAGTAGACTGAGATTTAATTCACTAATGTTCCAAAGATGCTTAGATGCTATGGTAATGAATGCTCACAGCTCCAGCAGTCAGTAAAAAGCTTAATTAGTTATTTAGATTTTCTTTATGGTCATTTTTCACTTCATTCTGTAGAAAAAAAAACCCTAGAAAATAGACATAGGTAATTTAAAACTATTAAAATGGTATATATTTTTATCATTAAAAAATACAGTCATACAGACTTGGAAAGCTGGTTCAAAGCCAAAATTGATGGTGTCCATGACTTAATAGCAACAAGACGACAAGATGCATATCTGTAATACATAATGTATATGTAGGAAATATATATATATAATATAATATATAATGTATATGTATCCCTATCTTTTCCTAGCATAAAACAGCAAACATTTGAGCAAGAAATGCATCTGAGACACACACACAAATCTTATGCCTTTAATCACTCCTTCTGTCTCAGCTGCCCTTTGCATTTTACACTAGTTGAGAAGTGCAAAGAGTTCGCTCCTCTTATCTTCAGTGTCTTCACCAGTAAAGCAAAATTTGCTTGTTTTCTGCTTTCTACATATCACTAAATATACATACAAATTGGAAACTTTCATTAAAGAGCACCTATATGTTTGTATTATTCATACTGATGATAATTTGTATTGCATTTATCCATAGAATAGATTTTCAAAAAAAAAAACCAAAAAAACAAAAAACAGAACTGCAGAAGACATCACCTAAATAGCAATAACCAATAACTATGGTTATCACACAAACACAGATTGTGAGGAAAAGCAAAACACTAAAACTATTAGAATCTATGAGTGCTGTTGCCAAAACTGCAGCACTAGCACTTTGAACATCTGCTTCTGGGCTGAAGCTGATGCTGTGCTATTCTGTCCTCCCATCTCTGACTTGCATATCTTCACTCACCTCTCCTGTGCTTCTCTCCAGGCTGTGGGTGTCCCCTACACAGCTTCTCTGTATGAGCAGTCATGAAAAAGGGACTTGGTCTCCTCCCTTTCTGATCAGTGGTATTTATCCCCAACACAGAGTCACAGCTGCATTTCACAGAAGTAGGTTACAGAGGGGACTGAGATGCAGAACCTCGGATCTTAGAGGATTCAGAGGGTAAAGGTGCCTTGTGCTCGGATGCCCATTAGCTAGCATAATAAAATTGTGCCTCGGTGGCAGCAAAATATACAGTATCAGAATATTTTTATTCATTTCCTCTAACATGATAGCTCTGAATTTAAAAGGAATATAATTTGGAAGATATAGCTGAAAAGCAAAATGATAATTTTTATATTTTTTTTATCCACATTTGACATCTTGGAACATTTTACTCTGCTTAGGCAATCTGATAACAAACAGAGGATTCATCATTCATATTTATCAAATATAAGACAGTGGTTAAAAGTTGCAATTTTGTTGCCTCAGTTTATGAAGTTTATATTTAGTTTTTAAACTCATTACTGCTATGCCTTTTCTTGTGCCTGTCTTCTTCAGCTTATCTGTCTCCAGAGTCTGTACCTTATTTTGCTTCTTTCAAAAGAATTAACTGCTAACAAGAGCTCTTAGAGTTGTCAGTTAAACTTTCTAGGCAGTTTAACAGTTTAACATGCTTCTTACTATAAATCTTCTTTGAGAAAATCTTGTTTAAAATTACATAGCTTGCATTTGAATTTATAATGCTGAATTCACAGCAGTTTACAGGTTTAGCAATAAAATTAAAAGGAAAAGTTAGCTTTGTAAGAAACATCCCTTCCACTTTGCCTAAAGAAAAAGCTGAAATTTAGATATCAGCTGTCTACAGAAGCACAGCCTCTGATCAAACAGATGGAAGAAATCCTGAGTTAAAGGCTGTCTCTTACTAAGCATCTTATGAGAAATAACCACACACTTACACAGCTAATCCAAAAAAAAAACAATCTTCAAAAAGACATGACAACACAACATCCAGACTGTAATTTGTAAAATGTCTATAAATCATTATGACATGAATAAGAAATTTAGCTCAATACATGGTTGTCATTTCTATGGGATTAGTGGGTTCATTTGAAGGGCTTAATTTAAAGGATTCATATAAATATCCTTAAGTCTTGGCATTAATACAGAAATTACTCTACAAGTTTGCTTTTTAAATTGCCAATGACAGCAAAAATAGATTTATTTTCTTTCTATAGATAAAACCTTTATGCAAGTGACACAAAGTCTACATGCAACATAGGCTAAGACTAGATCTAGTGAAAGACTTAAGTTTGATGCCACAGTGACTAAATGATTAACATTTCCTCACTAGAAAAGCAAAATCTGTATCAAATAAATGGTGTATTCAAATTCCTTAGCATTGTGATTCAAAAATCTAGATGTTCCTCAGGGTAATTCTAGTGTTTTAAATAAATATATGTCCTTAGTTTTCCTTCTGTCTGGAATTGTAAGATTATAGGAAAATTCAGACTGGAAGAGCTCTCAGGAAGCCCCTTAAAGCTTCAGATGTGAAATCAGATCAGATTGCTCAGGGCTTAATCCAGGCAGGACTCCAAGGATGGGGACTGCACAGCCTCTCTTGGCAGGTAGTTCCAGTGCTTGACTGTCATCAGGATCGAAAAGTTCCTGCTTTTATCCAGTCTGAGCTTCCAGTATTCTAGTATTCTCGGTTAGGATTATGAACTCTCTGAACTCATATACTTAGTATTATTTGTCAAAATGAAAATGACTTAAAACTCAAAACAAAACAACAACAACAACAATAAAACAGGAGTCTACATTTGCTGGCTGTTCTGGGATACTGAACCGAGGTCATGTACTTTCTGGGTTTTAAGCAGGTGTGATGGAATTCTACCTGGACCCTATTTTATGTTAATATATCTTTTACTAGATTGCCAGTGATAGATTCTAGACATAAAGATAGATATTTGAAAGATACTGTTATCTTTGAGCCAGTCCCAGTGCTACACTGCTGTTAAAGGCAATTCCTTTAGTCTATGTTTGGTGTTGTTTCATTAATGTTTTTGTTTTCTCTAGCAATGTTGGTTTTTCTTCGGACAGCATTCCATAGATAATAGTGAGGCATAATATTCTGGCCAGTTTTAGTTATCAATAAACTAGGATGAAGCATGTCTGCATCCACAGTAAAAGCAGAATATGC